>OMLC01042090.1:0-15976 GCA_900302585.1 Regalecus glesne
GTAGCAGTCAGTCAGTCGTTCTGGTTCTGCAGACACCATCTGTTCTACAGCTTGTCATCCTCCCCTTGTGCCTCGGCCTTCATGACAGGTGGGGGATTCAGGCTTGTGAGCAAAGGGCACATAACACTTGCCCACAGAGGCCGAGGGACAGTGCCTCTGTGTTTAATGGTGCCAGACTGGCTGGGTGGCACACTGCTAGTTCACTACACCTGCTCTAAGGCCAAACACAAGACAGACAGCTTAGAGATGACGGCGGATGGAAAAGATACACACACACACACACACACAGTGTCTCAGAACAAGCTGAGAAGTTGGCAGATGCGCTGGACTCTAAACCTCGACTTCTAAGCACAACACACACAGAACAACGCACACGGACCTAAAACCAGCGCTGAAGTTAACAAATACACATGGGTCAAATCTCTACCATCCACAAATACATCCACCGAGATCTACATTTCAGTCTCCGCTTTTTCCTCCTGTCCTTTGCACACTCGCTCTGTAACACACAGGGACCAAACCCCATCCATCATTCAGACTAACAGACCCAGTGGGACTGGACTCACTTCTTGCGAGTTTTTCCCTTCTCACTTAGGCTTAGAAAACTATGGGGAATGACTCAGCCCACGAATGCAACAGCGCTCTGACTTTTTCCCTAGCTGTAGGTTCATAAACACCCCTCAGCAGTCTAGAGACCCCCCAGCCATTCACACCCACCAGCACAGCCTCTACACTGTGCCCACTGGTGAAGCCAATAACTTACATTAATAAGTCACACACACACACAGTTATATATACGCATTAGCTGCTAAACTTTAATATGTTGTTTCAGTCTAAATGTATTTTTCTTCAACTTGTCGGTACGGATTTTATTATTAATTTTCTAGTTTATCATGCTATGCTGTAAGTACTGTAATTTTATATTTTGGAGGTACTTTTTGCAACTTGTTTTTTAGTTTTAATTTGATCTATTAAGTCACATTTAGATTTGAAAGAAAAAAGCAGATTTAGGTCTCATTGTATTCTTAAATCACAGGTCTTCTGAACGTAACCTGTCCTATTGCATTGAAGCAGTGAGCAGCTGCAGCCCCCGGGGGTCATTCTTCTTCCTATTGCCTTGCTCAGGGGCGCAGGCAGGAGTATTAACCCTCAGATGCATGTCTTTCTGATGGTGGGAGGAAACAGGAGTCCCCAGAGGAAATCCACACAGACACAGGGAGAACATGCAAACTCCACACAGAAAGGACCTGGGAGGGGATTTGAACCCAGAACCTTCTTGCTTTGAGGTTAACTGCTGTGCCACCATGCTGCCTCTGTTTTGAAGTAGAACTGATGCACCTGAGCTAAAAAGAACTTGAACAATGACCTCACAAAAACGAACTCAAGACTGGAAGGACAAGTCAGAACAAAGGACCGCTTGATAAGATCAGGACAGATATCTCTCTATCTCCGTACATCTGAATGGCAGGTTATATGACGGCTCGAGGAGAAGGACAGATCACACCCATACCACAGCAGTGACGCTTATGAAGTAGGACAGCAAAGCACTGATCTTATCCAAACTACACTGTATACAGAACTCGACAGAGACCTATGCGGCTCCCTAGGAAAATGTCCTTTGACTACTTCGACCAAATAAGCCTGTGCCCAGGAATGCTGGGAAAGCCTCCCTCAGAGATATGTCTTCTGAGTGAAATGTGCCATGGGGCATGAAGGAGTGGCTCGTGTGTGTGTGTGTGTATGTGCACGCTCCCCTGATAGTAGTTCTATTTTAGAGAGACTTACATGTTGGAGACATTTCTCAGTTATCTGCTGTTTCCAGCCCTGAGGAGGTGAGAACCACGCCTGCATCCATTCTCAAGCAGAACCGGCACAAAGTGACAGTGTGGGCATGGATGTCTTCACAAGCCAGCTTGCTGAGAAGGAAAAGGGTAGGATAAACCACTTGGACATGTACTAGTTAACGTGGTAATCGTTTCAAGGTGGTAATTGCAGTCAAGGAGCCAGCTGATTCTTACATTGTAGACAATAACACGAGGGGCCATCAACAAATTGAATGACTGAAAGGAAAAGTGCTCGAAACCAAAAACACACCAAAAGCTCAAAGTAATACAAACATGTGCACAAGATAAATTCACATCCACCCATGCACATAAGCACACACAGGGGGGAACATGCACGAGAACACACCTAACAGTAGCAAGTGAGCAAACATGGCAGAGCTTCGCTTTTGCATTCCACACATTTCTCCCCATCGCTCAAGGACATGTTTATCCCTCTTCTCTAAATTACAGGGTAGAGAAAAAGAGGGACTGGGAGGAGAGAGAGGGAGATAGAAAGGGAGGGAGACTGAGGGAAGATGGGTTCAGGTGTTGAGGAACAGCTGGTCTCCGAACGTAAAAAAACAGGGAATGGGTGGGAGTAGAGATAGAGATGGTGGAGAATGAGGGGATGCACGAAAAGGCCAAGCGACGCACATTTCCTAACAGCTGTGTGGAATAATTGATGGTGAGCTAGTTTATGTGACTGCAGACATGACAAGACGGGGATGTGCACACACCAGAACAGGTATCGGCATCGTGTGTACACTGTACACACAGACACACATAACGGGCAAACAGCTGGCTCAGTGGCCGGGTATCAACACCACCGCTGGCTTCCTAAGCAAGCACAGGCCTGCACAGCAGGCTGTGTACAGTAGCATTGATCTATCAACACACAGCTTTCTGGTCATGGATTGAAAACAATGTCAAGGCAATCTGGGTTATTTTAAGAGGGACAAAACAGCATCGGCACACGTATCCCAGAGCATCAGATGTATCTATGTACATAGAACAGGACAAAGGCATCACAACTGTGATGTACTTTTCTTATTTGTACTTTCTTTGACTGGTCCTCTGGCCTCAGGCATCAGACGATAGCTAGATTGAAAAATACTCTTCCCACTGAGGTTCACTGACCATAAAAGGAAATGAGAATAAAAAGAGGTTTGAGTGTCTTACTGGGGATTGGCCCTGAAAATCCCTCAATAATGCTCCCGGGCTTGACTTAATACTTTTTTGGAGTCAAACCTGGACTGTCCATTAGGTCAAACCAAAACACAAGAGCACTTTTAGAAAAAAACAAATACAAAGACTACCTAAAAATACCAATGAGAATGAGTTGAGACAATTTAGGAGCCGTCCACTTGGGGTTAGGTCCCTGAATTCATTCGACATAACTTTTATCACTAATCCAGCTCTGCCTTTTTCCGGTGCATCCATGAGTTATCCAGTGCGTCCAGGACAATATTTTGTTGTCCTTGGAGGCATTGGCTGCAGCTTTTCTTTTAAAACTGCGGTTCTATTGATATGTTCATATCCAATGACCACATGTTTAGAGGCAATATGAATACCAGAGGCTATGGCACCCTCTGCAGGATATGTAGAGCACCACCAAAGTACTTCAACAATGTGGTACGTCAAAGGACTATTCTGTACAAAACAATCCAACCCTCTTTAAATGGATCGAACAGTGAAAGAAAAACTATAATACGTGACCCAGGGCAAGGGCAGCATCGCTGGCAGATATACAACACAATCCCATTATACAGGCCCACGTGGCACAGGATTCACCATGTGACCTCCTCTTTGACATTACTCCAACAGGGTTACTGCTGATCCACACTGGTATTTGAGTACATTTAAAAAAGGAAAAATACAATTTCAGTGTGACAAAGAGAAATACTTGCAGTTGGGACGATAGTAAGGTGCATCAGTCCTTAGGTGGCGCTGTTGCTCTAATTCAAATGCAGTAATAAATGACGTCATTGCTCAACTGGGGAGTGATGTCCAGCAGTCATGGCACTTGGGAAAAAATTCAGTCACACTAACAGGCATTAGATATTGTCACTCATGCCATAGCTTGCAGCTTAATGATAGGCATGTGGAGAAAGGGAACAAGGTGTAGTGATCATAGACCAGCTTCGGTAGAGATGGTACTTCGCTCATTTAATAGAATATCTGTTCATACAGATATACCCTGTGGTGGTCTTTTATAAATTCAATTTTAGATGTATAGCCAATTTTCCCAAATTTGTCTCAGTGGGCTTTAACTGCAGTGGAAGAGTGCACACTTCCAAATTGGGTGTCACAAGTTCAATCCCACATCAGGGAGCAAGGAAAAGGACACCCAGCCTTAACTCCCCCCACATCAGGGAGTAAGGAAAAGGTCACACAGCCTTAACAACCCCCCCAATCCTCAGCAGATGTAAGGCCTGCATTGTAAACCTGAGTGCTTCGACAGACAAGAAAACCACTTTGTGAAACCAAGTCCGTTGACCATTTACAACGACACAACAACCTGTCCTTGGACCCGTGGACCGGATAAGAAACAACTCTCAAAAATCCTTCAATGAAGCAAAAAAATAGGTAGAAAATCCTGGGAGAGCAACAGAAGTAGGAATCCATACACATTGAAAAGATCTAAAATAACCACACAGCGTGAACAGGTCAGTTGCCACTTTCACATCAATCTGTTGCTTACCGTGTCAGCTTGTAAGCCCTGTGACATTAAAACATGACAGCAATAAATCAGCTAGGGTTCACTCATTAGACCAGCTACACGTTTTTCCCCCCTGGTAAGTAATTCCAGCCTTTCACACACACTTTCTCAAAGCTGTCATGCCGTTTGACATACAGAATACCATTTCTGTCCGTGTTCGTTTACACTGACCATGTACATGTTTGTTTGAAGAAAGAAAGACAACATTTCACTTTCTCAAAAAAAATTTATTAAACAGATTTCTTGTTTGCAGCTGCAACCTGTAAAAACAAGAGAAAGACTTCTAATTATTCAAAAATTAGAGGGTAAGATGCTTAGGTTGAGAGTTAACATCTCAACGGATTCACAAACCCATCTTCATTACACCGCTTCCACTCACGGTTCACAGCAGTAAACTCACACTCAAGGTGAAATAGCACTTAATCTGAAAAAGCCATCACAAACAAGAACACAAAGGAAGGTGGATGTAGGCGAGAGGGGAGTAGGAGGACTCGAGTCAATTTGCCTCTTGCCAGCTTTGTTGAGCAGCAAGGAGAAACTGGGCTCAGTTCAGGTCTGCTCATCTGCATACTGCTCATTAGCATGGGCAAACAAGAAGAAAACCAGTGCCATACGGTGGGGCTTGCCATGCATGAAATTCCCTCCTCATGTTTACCCCTTTTACCCTTGAATTATCACACTGCTGTTACCTCCCTCCTCTGATTCTTGACAAGAAACAATTGTCGTTTGTTTAGAGGAGGCTAACAGAAAGCTCACCAGCCGTATGGCACATGAAACCGACAAGTGACAGTTGCTCGGCCTCTGTAGAGGAGCACACTTGGATTCTGCAAGGCACTTTGGCAAAGGAAAACTTGCCCAAGGACAGCTGTTTTCAAAGGATTGCATGCACTAGTGACGGTGGTACTGTTGTGCACCCATAAGAGACATAGGGTTGCATCAAAGCAAGATGATATTTTAGTTATGAAACATGCTTTGGGGCACTCCTTGAATAGGTCTACACTTCAGATAAAACAGAAGAAAACATCAGGCAGGCAGAGAGAACACTGGCATAGCCAGTATATGGCACTTATTACACCACTTAGAAGGTTGGAATTGAAAGCTTAGTCCAGGCTTCAACATACAATACTAGGATCCATGACCGTGGCTACATTTTAAATACGGTAGGATGAAAGACATGAATGCTAGTGGCGCAGATGGTTTAATCACTACTTCTGAGAACACACCAACTACATATCACGGCTGGATTAAGCCAGAGGCTTCTCACCTGGCCAGCGATTCTGTCCAGGTCTCTGGTTCCCTGGGAGGTTAGTCTGCGACCGCTGAGAGAAAGAAAAGAGGTTGTAAGAGACCAAGTAAAATCAGGTCAATAAAATCACAAACGTAGCAGAGCACATCAACTTTAACAACCAACAATCAATTTAAAAAAATGCCCATGTTTTCAACAGCACCTCAGCTATATCTACACACCCCATTAATTGTCATATTAACGCCAGGAAAAGCCACAGATCAATACTTAATTCCCACGCAACAGCAATCTACCTCTCCTGAGGATGAAAAGGCATTCCATATCCGATTGCAATTTCCCAGCACTGAAACTGGACCAAATCTGTAGCAGGTGGCCAAGCAGCTCAAAAGTGCTAAATCTTCATCTTGAGCTTTCATGGAAGAATACTGATCTACATCCAGGTCTTAAAAGTCACTTCGTATACTACCAATAGGAAATCGTCAAATACGAATTTCTGTATCAAGGGTTAACAGTCTTTCTTAATCCTTGGCTAGGAATACAGTTAACTTCAAGAAATACCAATGCTAGAGTTCACATGATTGATGGTCTATTTTTCTGGTTAATTTCATGCAAAAATCAACATCACCCGTTATGACATCCATACATGAAAACCATATCATATCTCCTCCATTAACTGATGCCATTTTCCAAATTATTTTTCCAGCCAACCTGCTATTGTACAGTCTTGTTAGTACAGTTAGTTTTTATGATCTAGTGCAGTGATTCTCTATCTAGTCCTCAGGGTCCTCAAGCACTGCTGGTTTTCTATTCTCTCAGGTAGAGAATTCTATTCAACTGCTGCTGTATCAAGTTAAAACACTCCCCCCTGAGTAGACGGCTGGAATACAACAGGTGAGCACAAATACAAAGCAGATTAAAAAAAAGGCTAGAGTCAGTTGCTGAAACAGAAACCAGAAGATCTTTGTTCTTTTCCACACTATAAAACTACTGGCATTTTAAAAATCTATTCTCCTTAGTAGACGTTCCTGAAAAGTTCATTATTTTCCCAGCCACACTCCAATGCCAGACTGGTGTTTTCAAATTCATCCATCGAAAAGATGTATTTCAAAATGCAGCCTCATTAGATATCGCATTATAGTAGAATTATGGTATTTGATAACCTAAGCTGGTCTATCTAACTGATTTAGTATTGAGCAAACAGACCGAAGCCAAATGCTTCACATCAAGCTGCAATGTATGCAGTCTCAGACAGGCAATCTGGCAAATGTCAGATGGCCAGGGCCTGCAGGGCAAGGGGGACAGCCACTCAAGAGATGTTCCGATAGGGGCTTGGAAAGTCCCAATTGTCAGTAGGCTAGCTGAACAGATAGAAAAGGAAAAGCTACCCTTGTCCCTCCACCCCTCCCAGTGGATGTGTCCAGGCATGTAATGTCAGAAGTCAAGTGGAAAGTAATCAAATTAAGAGAGAATGACTGGAAGTTACAAGTTTAAATCAAAAATAGTCAGTCCGAAACCGATAAATATTTTTAAAAGGAAAATGGTGGAGCTCAAAAGGGTTGGAGAGGAATGCTGCAAAATGTGCTCTGCTAACAAGTATTAAAAAGTACCTATGCCACTGAGGAGACATCTTCTCACCAACTATGTTATGTGCTGCTTTTTATGACGTCAAGGTAAGTGTTATTATTGCTTGGCTGATTAGTCACTGTGTCCACTTCAAAAGGGTGCAGGCAAGCTGCTTGTCACAGTCTGACAATTGCAGTGAAGGAACCCATTTCCATTAAATTGGTGTCGATCAGCATGAAATACTGACTGCTAAGCCTGTTGTGTGAATTGCATCAGATCAGCTATGGACTTAATGTCAAACGATTGAAAATGAACATACACAGGGCCCAAGTTGTCATTCAAGGTGAAGGCACTTTGAAAGTGGAATTCTTAAAATAATACTTCACCCACCTAACAGTGCTTCACAATGTTAGTGTAGCTAAGAATTACTAGCACAAAGACATTTAGAGAAAGATCACCAGTGACAGAAATGTCTGGCACTTACAATGGGCAAAACCATGTACATGCATGATTCTGGCTGGAGGGTAGGTTTATAGAAGGGATAGTGAAGCCTACTAGGGGAATGGATGTTATTGTAGTTCTGTTAGAATTGCCACTTCTCAAAACGGTTGAAAATGTTCAGCTTTAATAAGTGTTTAAATAAAAGTACAGCATACTATGCTCTATTAACAGCAAAGAGCAACAACTGTGGTTTTCTAAATCAAATTGTCAAGTTTTATGTCAAGTTTGGAACAGTCCATGTGATAGCGTATACAGAGTGGGAACCTACCCGTTGGGGTCCTTCTCCACCATCTTGAGTAGCTCAAGGGCCTGCAGCACCTTGCGAGCCACGTTCTTGGATCCTACACTGAAATGGGCAGGGCACACACCATTCCTCTTGCGACCACCATAAATCTTAGTCATGGAGCCTACACCAGCACCCCCACGGAGGTACAGGTGGCGAACAGTGGATGCTGAAGAAATAGAAGAGATGAGGGTATCAATCAAACATGTCAAAGCATGGTGTAAATGCAAGCAGCACATTATAGAGGACATCATAAATAATGTGTAAAAAATTCACACCATTATTAATATCAATGGGCTACAAATGATTTTTGTCAAATTACCACACAAGTTTGACAATACCATGTGTTATCGCCCAATTGTTCAGCGCGAGAATAGTCAATCAATTCCTACAATTTCCCCTCTCCTCATAATCAAGGACATCTATGTGAAAGGCATCATTATAAACGTACTCTGGCTCCTTTGAGCATTAGGGCAGTGCATAATAAGTGTGTAGTGAACATGCAGTTGAATGAACTGCAGAAAAGTGATGGTGAATACGAGCAGCATAGAGAAGATGGTTAGTCAAGGTTGTCCCTAAGATTATAATGCCTAAATATAGCACCCAAGCAGCTCTGGGAAACACCTACGCTAAATGAATGTAAAATAAATGTGGAAAACGTAAAAAACTAGCCAAATGACTTTTTTTGATCCAATATTCACAGATAGTCCCCAGCGGACTTCTTTAGCAACTTCTATAAATCATTTAGGTTTTGTTCATTATAAGCTCTTGGTTTTTTAACCTTTTGTGAACGTATATGGTAATAACAGTGGCCCAAAATGATATGGGTTTTTGTACAAATTAAAAACATGGATTTACTTGCACAAATGCATTGCACAAATCAAATAAAAAGGCTGAAATTTTCAGATATCTGATACACATTAATACAGGCAGGCGCTGCATGCTTGGGGAAAACAAGACAGCACAAGAGAACCACTACTAAAAAAATCTTGGTGAAACCAATGGGATGTCAAGCTGAGCTCAAACGGTATCAATCAGTGGTAAAGTGACTGTAATAAGTGGGTTCCTGATTACTAGTTATCCTCTTGAAAAATGTAACAAGTGATGTAACTATTTTAATTTCTTCAATTAATAACACAATTAATCAAATCAATTAGTTAAATTGAAGAAATTAAATTGGGTACATAACTCATCACATTTTTAACAGGGTGACTAGTAATCTGGAACAGTTATTAAAGTAGCTCAACACTGATCGAATCACAGCATGCTCAGTCTGGCGCATCCTATCAGTTTCACCTAGATGTTTTTGAAAGGAGTAATGCTCTTGTGCGGTTTCGTGTCTCCAAGCATGCAATGGCTGCCTGTATAGATGTTAAGCAGGTGCCTTGAAAGTTTAGTGTTTTCTCTATATTCCTGGTCGGTTTTGGTGAAATGATTTCAAATGTTTTAAAAAGAAAGAAGCAATTTAATATAATTTTAGACTACTGTATTTTATATATATATGTGTAGAAAGTTCTGGAAATGTTAGACCTCATAATGAACCAAAACCTAAATGGTTCAAATAGAAACATGCCAAAGAAGAAAACACGCGACTAACTAAAAACGAACCTGTGAGATAAGTCATTTAATTAGTTTTGATGCTTTCCACATTGATATTACTTTTAAAATGCTTTAAAATAGACAAGGCAGAACATCCTGTAAGTATTTATCCACATTGTAAACCTCAAAAGAGCACAACCTTGAGCACTGCCATAACTTTATTAAAAGTTCAATACACCTTGAATTATGACTGGGATGTTTTGAATACAGGGGCGGTATGGCTCAGTGGGTAGAGCGGTTATCTGGCGATCAAAAGGTTGCAGGTTCAAGCCCGCACCTGCAGAGAAGCGTGTCAAGAGTGTCCTTGAGTAAGACACAATTCCTAATTGCTCTGCTCAGTGATGAACTGGTGACCCTACAAGAGTGTATCCCTGCCTTTTGCCCAATGAGAACTGAGATAGGCATCAGTTCCCTGCAACTATTCTTAAGCGGTTGACAATGGATGGATGGTGCTTTGAATACCCAGCGATCTTTTAGCACAGCCACCAAAAAGAAAAATACAAAACACTTTCCATTGAATAAAATATTCAGATGTAAAAAATACTGCAAAGGGATCTTTGTAATGACCTTTTGATTAGTAATAAATGTTGATTTTTTCAATAACTAATAGATTAAAATTAGTTAATTCCATTTCATGCCATTAAATGCTTCTAAAAAGTCACTTAAACACTGGATTGGATCTGTACCAGACATTTCTGCAGTGTCTATATATTGGTGAGACAGTGCCATCCGGGGAGTATAACCGTAATCCCCTGCAGCCAGTTGTAAAACGAATTGCATCTTATTTCTTATGGGTGAGATTCACTTAAACTCATCATACTTTTGCACGAACCCACTACACTAAATTCACTTTAAAGTCACTGTATTTATATTCATAGCCACCAAAACAGTTGCAGTAGAAGTTGCCGTTACTGATGTCTCCTAGTTGGTAAAATGTCCCATTCAAGGGCTATTTGATATTTTGTTTGAGTCTTGTTTTAATGACAAAAGACAAACAACTCCATCTCTCCTACTCAATTTGTTTCAGAGGCTCACTTAAAAAATTGCAATGTGATCACAAACTTTGGGCACAATGTAGACAGGAAACCAATTCCAGTTGTAAAGTGCAAGGGGAGGGTTATGAATCACAATTATAGACCTGCCTTTATAACAAACCATTATTAGACATTCCCCAGGTGCTATCACTTGTTACCCAATATCTAACCATTTCTGACTTGTACCTACATCATGGGACGAATAGCCTGTTGAAACAACTCCATTTGTCTTAACTTTCGTCCTGTTCTGCATAAAGGGCATTAAAACTATTAATTGATGTCAGCTCATTTAATGTAAGAAAAAATGCCTCTACTCGCATTGTCCTCTTAGAAGGGCAAACAAGCCCTGGAGTACTGTCACTACAGCCAGACATTCACCACATGCAGCAACTGTGTTGTGGCGTTGAAGAGATTTGTGACCATGTGGCAAGCCTTGGTTGATATTCGGTAGTGCTATTTTACAGAGAAGTTTTAGATAATGTTATCAAATAGATAGTTATAATCAGCTAGGAATAATACAAATGTGGAACCTGGTTCTGCTAAATGACAGAACAGTAGCACACGTGGGTTTGGCTTGCATTAGGATGGGAGATCATCCCTGCAAAACTATGATACTAATAGAAGCGGTGTTGCTGGTCCGGTAGGTAGAAGTCTTTCCTCTGGTACTAATAAACAACAAAATTCCCAGCACCCAGTTGCTGCAAAGGGGATACAATAATGTAGGACATGCTGTCCTTCTGATAGAATGTCTAACCAAGGTCTTGACAAACGCTGGTCATTTAAGATGCAATGGTACTAATCAGAGTAGAGGTTCCCCACTGTCATCACTCACATATTTTAACTCAATGATTACTCCTCTTTCCACCCCAAGTTGATGTGTGGTGAGCATTCTGAAGTAAAATGGCTGACATGGATCACCCAGGTTGTTGCTAGATATTAGTGATGATTGAGTCTCCACACCTCACTGATATACTATGATTGTCAAGATTTAAGAGTGACATACATGTAAGCCGATAATTATTCTTCGTTATCGACTAATACAAAAATTCAATTAGTTACTTTACTGTTGCCCTTTTTACACTATATTAGATATGTAACAACCGCATCCCTAAAACTAGACAATAGGCTTTAAAGAGCAGCGGAACCACCTATTAAGTTATTTAAATGCAACCATTCTGTCTTTCTTCACAGGGAAAATAATATTCAGCTATACCTCAATCACGTATATATACATGGTTTTTTGAGCTGATCATGCAGCAATAAGTTTCCTCAAGGCTAGATTAAAAACATTAGTTTAAAATTGAGACTTGCCAGCTCTGATGTAAAACCAGTTTTCATCACTGGGAGACAGCTCCTTGTGCTTAGCCAGCTTGACAAGATCCACCCAGTCAGGCACCTTCAGCTTTCCTGACCTTAGAGAAGAAAGGAACACAATAAGAGCCCTTAGTCATGTTGAGGGTAGACATTCTCTAGTTTGAAAATGTGCATGTGTGTGTGTGGCGTAATTTACCCCCAAAAACCGCAATGACAATTTAAAACACAATTATAATCTACAAACAAAAAGTGCACAACATTTTGCATCCCTGTTTCCTCTAAATATCTGTCAAACAAGTCATTGATGGGGCTCATTCAATTGAACTTACTTCTTCAGGAAAGCGGCCAAAGCTCGCACAAACTCCTGCTGGTTAACGTCTTTCACTGTGACACCTGGCATCCTTGAGCACATAAGGAATGAGTTAATCAGTTTGATGTAATTGCAAGAATGAACAAACACGTGAACGCATCAGTAAATCCTCACGTATAAACACGGTCAGTAGGATATACACCTATAACGTTCATAAGAGGTGGGGGACACCTGCAGCCAGTTAAGACTAAAGCTGTCAAATGTATGAGTGAGGAACCGTTTATCTCCATACACCCATCAAAATGAACCAATTCAACTTTAAAAAAATATATAATCAACTTCTTTATCAAAGCCATACGTTTTTTACACGGTTCACTCAATGATGAAAAGTTGAACATCCTTCATGTAAAGTAAATGGTAGCAGAATTGCCTTGCCTGAATACACACTTCACATGTCTGTATCATTAATACAATGAACGGCATTCGGCTACCGGATACATTAACATTAAGTTCACTAATGATATCAGTGACGTATTTTGTCAAATATATTCACAATATGACTACAACTTAACGCAACGACATGTGAAGAAACCGGCATAGACCGTTTAGACGACAATACTGAGCTAGCGAGCGCTAAGCTAACACTGCTAGCTAACAACCATGCCTCCATTATAAACGAGGATATTTGGATATATTTCACAATGATGGGTGACCTCTAGTTGCGTGATGGACAACAAACATTTTTGATAATTTATACGGAGAACGGTCTCATTTGATTAATTGCGACTAATAAGCAGTTAACAGTAACCCAAAGCTAGCTAGCAGGCCCCACCGCAATGGCAAGGACACACTAAGCGCAACACGCTTGATAATACCATCTGTTAAAACTCCTAAACAGGTCAACCTATACCCGCGAAACACTTTTAAATGTGTAAATTGTCTAATACCTGTTTATTATATCAAACTTGAAGTCACAAGATTTAGAAATATTCCTACATTTATGTAAATAAATGCGGGTGGAGAATAAATGTAGGCTTACCTTGCGTATGGACAGCGAAGGGAAGAGGGTGGAACGGGGTTTCCTACCCGTGTTAGGACGGCCAAATCTCGTTTCAGTCCCGCGAGAACATGGTGGTATTTTATTTTTAAGTTTTATTATGGCTGTTTTTGCTTTTCGAGATCTCAAACCAAGCACAGAGGACACAAAACGGCTTACTTTTGACTTATATATCATAAAAAGGATTTTATCATTTATTAAATCCTTTTCATGGATGAATAAACAGATTCTTAACACATTGTTGGTAAGTCAGGGTGTTGGTGTGATGAAAGAATAATTCAAACTCTAAATCTCTAATAAAGGATACAAAAGCCACTATTTGGTTTTTGTGTTCTTACAATGAAGCAGTGGGAAGCTGAAGTACGCAGGGCAGTCAGGGTTCAGTGGCTTGCTCAAGGACACTTCAGCATGCTTTCGATAGGAGCCAGGGATCCAACAAGTGACATTTTGATTACTAGACCAACTCTACCTCCTACAAATATGAAAAAATAATGAAGTAAAAAAATACAAATGAATGAACAGTTAAAAAAAGAGAAGAAAAGGAAATAAAAGTAGTGCAGAGGTAAAGAAATGCATCACATAAAGGACACCAGACAAATCATGTCCTGATGAGTGAGGAGGGCTGGTTCTGCTCACTCTGCCCAGTCAGCCAATCCTCTTTTAATCTAGACTTTGGAATGGCTGGCAAAGCCTTGCCAGATGTCCTTCGGCTCGACAGTGGCTCATTGGGCTCAAAAGGTCATTGATATATGTATCTTGTGGCCAGAATCGAATGGGCTTTAAATTTGAACAGTAAAACTTGAAATTTAAGTATACCTCTGACAGTTAAACTGTGAGTAGATGTCAGATGTGGAGTGATTATCCGAGTCTGCAGAGACAGCTTGATGCTCGGTAAAAATAAACTTTTAAATGAGGCCAGGGTAAGAGGAGTAAAACTGTCTAAACCTGAGAAGACAAAAGCGTCAAATGGCTTTAATAAGGTTATTAACAGATAGTAAAAGATATGTTTTAATGTGTCACGATTAGGCCCAACATTGTGCGGGTGGACATGGACCTCGATGGTCTTCCTACAACAAAGCTCCTAGTTCTGGAGATTCTTGTTCTCGATTGACAGATACAAGACAAGGTGTTTAAATGCAGGGCAGATCGGTCATCTGGCGATCGGAAGGTTCCAGGCTCGCTTCTCATACCTGCAGAGGAGCGTGTTGAAGTGTCCTTGAGAGAGACTCTGTTCTCCTAACTGCTCTTCCCTGTGATGGACCGGCGACCTGTCCAGGGTGTGTCCCCAACCTCTCATCCAACGAGTGCTAGGATAGGCTCCCGTTCCCCCGTGACCGGAGATCGGATAAACAGTTGACAGTGGATGGATGGATGAAAATGCGGCCACAGGGGCGTCCCAGTGGCTCACATAAGGCTGTCCCACATAAGGATGAGGCCTCATCACAGTGGCAGTGATAGAATCCAACCCAGGGCCTTTGGTGTGCGTCATCCTCGGTCCTATCTCGACCGTTCTATCAAATAAAGGCAGAAAATACCCTCACAAATAATCTCATAAAGAAATCAATGCAGCCATCCCCTTGCCGGGGGGAACGTGTTTTACTGACCAAGTTATTCACAGATTTGCATTTTTCTTTATCTGTGAATGTGAGCCTGCTGGAAAACTGCAGGGTTTACCTCTCCCCTGATTGGAGCTCTGCACCGTGAGGGATGAATGGGACACTGATTTGTGGACGTAGTGACAGCGCCAACGGTTTTACGGGAATACGGGAACATTTTCCAGTCAATGACGGCCGGTCCAAATGTAAAATAAAACGCATTTGCATGTAAAAACTCCAGGTTAATCCATCACTCCGGCCTCACATACACAGCCTTCAATTCACTTTCAGGAGGAGCAGCTCGAGGTCATGACAGCCCTCTTTGATCGGTGCCTTTGGGGAGAGAGAGGCTATCGTGGATGCAGAATGAACCATCGGAGATAATAGCAACACCACGGCTGACGGTTAGGGGTTGGATTTCTTTTGAAGCTCTGTGCACAGGTCCTGGCAATTAGAAAGATGCACGCACGGTGTTGCCGTGTTGCTCATTCTGTGGAACAGTACCTCGAGGTAAAGCGTCGTCCTACTGGGCCGCTCTCGGTCTATTCCCATCTCATCCTATTCACATTCACTGGTGTGTAACTGGCACACGGCTATCAGACGTATACTGGTTTCCCCTTCCCTTTGGAAACTGTCAACATCAGGCGGTAACACCTGGTGTCTGTTGGCTGGGACCCTCTCCAGGGCATCCATTTGGGGGCCTCTGTCAGGACCTTGCGTGACTCCACTGATGGGACATCCAGTCAGGATGTGACCGCGCCTGAAGCATCATGTGAGACTGCCTGAGAAGACATGGCTGTGGTCTTTCTATATGTGTGTGTTGTGTCCATGGCCCTGTGTGTGTGTGTGCGTGCGCGTGTGTGTCGCCGAGCTCGCATATTGTCGTACCTCCGTGTGTGAACTTTATTAGCATATCTCAATGGCCTTCAGTG
>OMLC01042091.1:2328-27425 GCA_900302585.1 Regalecus glesne
TATATATATATATATATATATATATATATATATAGCGAGAGAGAGAGAGAGAGAGAGAGAGAGAGAGAGAGATCACAGAAAAAAGGAAACTGTTATGGATTGACAATAAGAACATCAACTTTAAAATGTAGTCAAAAATTCATAATTATGTGAAATAGAGCTTCCTGACATACAGTAGTTCATTCAGTGCAAGTTAATAGTAAACAGAAAAAGAGTGGTTGGAAGCACTTATGATGTTTCAATGGAACTTGAGGCACGGGATGGCCACTCTTGACCGACAGTTTTTCAGAAACTCAATCTACTACCCCAGGGACACACAAGAGTTCGTGCAATATATGCTGAAAAACAGTATGTATGTTAAATTGTTGATTTATTATTCATAAAATCATTTAGTTATACCTATGAAAATTTCTTTCCGCAAGTGGGGGAAAGATTATTCATATTGCAATGGAGAATGCTGAGAAATTAACCAATAGCAGCACAGAACAATTTAATATCCTACCAGCAAATGGCAAAATGCTGCTTCTACAGTAGTTGGTAATAAAGATCCAAGATTGTCCATGAAACTCTTATGAAAAAGCATTGCCCTTAATCCCTGACATCATTGGCGAGAACTATTTAATACTAAAAAGGAAAAAGTTAAAAGGAAATTGAATAACTTTCAACGGAGTATTCCTTTGACTGTATAATCTGGAAATTTTCTGGACCTGTTGCCAGCAGGTCCCCATACTGCAACAATGGTCACATTTGCATCATTTTCAAGACTGAAATGTCTGGGGTCCTTGACAAAATAAGCTACAACATTGAAATGAACTTAAAATAGTACACATTTCCTCTGGACAGCCGAGAACCAAGGCACCATGCATTGCATGGCAACACATTTGTATGGTTTAGTTCCGAGTGATTCTGGTAGAATTAAGCTAAAAGCATTCAAAAGTTTGCTGAAAAAGTTAAGGCAGATTGTCGCAGACATTGCTTTAAACATTGTGCCATTGTAGTAGTGATAATGATCTCCCAGATGTCCGTCTGACGGAAATAGCCTGTCAGATCGGACACAGGCAAGCACAACATCTTCACAGGCAAGGTGGTTGTAACTTGACACCCTTGGAGCTGGACAGAGAAAGGGAGAGTTGCTGGCTACCATTCTGGCCTGAAATCCACAAGACATGGCAGTGTGGAGAAGGACAGTGGTCTTTAAGGGAGTTTGACAGCACATTTCACTTTTTCCTATTCCGCTTTTCCTTGGGTGTCAAGAAACAGTTTGGCAGCATGGCTGAATCTCAACTGACATTGAGGGAAAGTGTGTGCAACAGCAACTGCTATCTGTGACATAATCATGTGATCTGGCAATGAGAGAACCATTCGAAGGCCACAACAACGTGCAAATGGCTGGTAGCTAAATACAAAACTCTTAGGCATCTTAGTAACTTATATTGGGGAAGATTTTGCGAACATGAGTCGTGAGAGATTATGACATGCCAAATAAATAAATCACACCTTCCAGGTCCATTTGGAAGACATGGGTCAAACTTGGCACACAAATCTTTTTTTTTCTCTTTTGTTCGTCTTTTTAATGATAAAATGTATCCAAAGGGAGGGAAAACCTCTTAGCCTTACAAGGCTGTTGGCATGTTGTTACTCAAGGTTCAGCATGAAATATAGTTGAACCAAGTCCAGAAGAGAGAGAGATACCTTACCGTTCTCTCATATTTGTGTGTGTGTGTGTGTGTGTATAAAAAAATCCTATTTCCTTCAATCTTGGACATTTCTTAACAGTTGATGAATGGATGATGCATGAAACAGGCTGGTACTCTTGTTCTGTCCAAGAAATCACTGGAATTACTGGATTATTTTGCTCCTTATTTGTTGAACACTCCCTCCTCCATGGTTGGTTTCTTTGAATACGTTTTTCTTTATATATAAATGTTGAGAAGTCCAGGTGGTAGCAAATTATTTCCTATTCAAGGGTAGAATCCCACTATAATAATAATAATAATAATAGACTTTATCCCTCCAAAACCAGTGAAATGGCAAACCAGATAAACAGAGGATAAATTTGGATTTGACTGTTAATAAGTCACTAAAAGAAATCTAACATATACAGAAGAATGTCCATGTTTCTCAGTAAGCTTGTTTATATAATTGTGCATAAGATGTCCTTTTATGTGTTCATGGATTAATAACCCAATTTGAATAGAAAGAGTTGTGGAGAGAAAAGCTTTTGGGGCTAGTTGTTTCTTTCTTTTTCTGTCCCCTCCATTTTGGGGCTGGGTTACGTGCGTACTTTGCTTTTGTCATCAAACAGTGCGCGGAGTAGGTAGACCTGAACTCCTGAAACCAATACCATGATGACCAGATTCAAGAGGGACCAGATGTTCACCCGCTCAAAGTTACTCTCCTGGAGGTTTCGGTCACGAGCCTCAAATGCCCGCAGCACAGTCTGAATCTGTAGGCTCTTTCCCAGCCGGGCTTTCACATTGTTAATGGTGTCCTGGGGGGAAGAGAATGGGAGGTCAGATTAACTGGATTTAAAAGACAGCAAGATAACAAGTGCCAAACTAGACCAGAACCACCAGCCCTACATTGAGTAACTACATTGATCAGCAAAAACATTAAAACCACCTGCCTAATATTGTGAGTTTAAATTTATGGCATTGTCTATTGTAACATTCTCTTTTACAGTTTATCTGTAAGTGGTTGTTTATGTTATTTTGCAAGCGGCCCTTTTGCTGGGTCACAGTGCCTCCAACCCATGTGTCATCTTGTGAACATATGTGGCATATTGACATACTTGATAGATATCAGAGGGGATGGAGTCTTAAGTTCTCAATTATGTCATTCATGAAAAAATATTAATATATACATTCTCTGTATGTTTTAGGTCAAACTTCTCCCTTTCTACATAAGATAACCCATGGCCTTTCCAAAATGAGCAGGCTCCTCACCATAATATCCTCCAACTTCATGTCCAGCATGTCTGTTCCATGGACATACTCCTTCCAGTCTTCTGGGTCCGCTCCATCTGAATCCATGTTGTCCAGAATCAGCTCAAAGAATATGATTTTCTCTGAGACAGAGCTGAATGTGTTGTCAAAGCAGAACATGTAGTCTCCATCCACTGTTTCAACACTGGAAGAAAGTGCAGGGAGTTTGTGCTTTATATGCTTTTTATGCAGCTGTGATTAATGAGTGTCATTGTAAGTGTCTCTCGATCATATCTGTGACTTACGTGTGTACTCCATCTGATTTTCGGTAGTCACTGAACAGTAGTTGGCCAGAGGGGGAGGAGATCTGAAAATCTACATCAAGCCCTGCACCATCTAATACCTAGAGATAGCGGAGCATGTGCGCGCGCCCGCGCGCACACAGACACACACACACACACACACACACACACACAAATGAATACAAATTGTGATTTCCTATCTGGATTATTGAGCATGGATGAAGACATATAAATAAAAGATGAATGTGTGAGGAAAGCGATTAGGGAATGCAAAACAAGGGGGAAAAAATTGAAAGATCTTCCAAACACATTGCAGCAGTTCTGACAGTTTTTTTTATTTGAGTTTAGATTTCTGGGAGTCAGGGTAATGTGGTAGATAGTCAAAGTTTTCCTTTTTATTCTATGATGAAAGCATATAAAGATAAAACCACATATATTTGGGGCTTCACACAAAAACTGTAACAACTCATGCAGTATGTGGCATTATGAAAATGGTTCCCAACCCCGTTCTCAGGGACCTCTTGTTTTCTATTCCACTAGGCAGCTGATCGCATTGTTCTGTTGTGATTAGATCGCTACAATAAGATAACATACGATAAGATATTCCTTTATTAGTCCCACAGTGGGAAATTACGGTGTTACAGCAGCAAAGTGGAAAGCAAAATCGCAGAGGCAGAAAATCTAAGGCATAATATATAACAACAATACCTGACATAAAAGATAAATGGAACCAACTACCTGGTAGAATAGAAAGACAGCAGTACAAGCAGTCCCCAAGGACTAGGTTGAGACCCCCCTGACATAGAAAGTTTTCACACTCCCACATACTAGACAAGCCAATGGAGATATCATCAAGGCTGTGAGGTTGAATCCTGACTGGCAAAACAGGTTACCAACAATAATGAAAATGAAGAAGGAGCAGGTTTAAAAGAAACAAAAACTTTTACCTCCAGGAAAACGATACAGATAAGTTCAATTTTAACCACGCATAAAGTTAGTGTGGCAAACAAAACCAAAGCACAACGAATCATCCATTGCGATGTGATTACAAACATCTTGATTGGTCAAAGTTGGGCCAAAATGGCCTAGCCCACCATGATACTTATGGCAGTCAAAGGAGGCTATGCCTAATATAGCGAAAACACGTTGTTGACGAAGTCTAGGTTAAAAGGTGGAGCAAAATACAATAACAGGGACATTTTAAATTGGAAATCGTTGTACCTGATACTCTATCTCCAGTGATGCATCTTTCTTCATAGTCTGGAAGAAACACTCCTTTTGACCGGCAGGTAAAGTGAATGTGAAGTCGCTGTCAAGAGACTGGGAAAAGGCAGCGACCACCGCAAACCTCTCTTGGAAGACAATAAACGCTGAGAAAATACACAGAAACACCCTGACCACTACCATGATCATCTGAATTTATATCTCACAAATATAATATGAAATTTTAGAGAAATCCGTCGGAAGGTTTTACTTATTTACTCCCGTGGAGCAAATAGTGTAACTGTGTGTCAAAACTTAACTTCGTTCGGCCAGCTCACTCATTCGAAGAAAACTATCGCCTTGTAAGGACCCCGCCGGTACAAAATAGAAACTATCTTCAGTTGCAATTGCACTAAATATACATTTTATGTAAATGAAATTACCAGTTACTTAATGTTTATGATCTTTTTTTCAGTTTGAAAATATTGCACGACGCTGAAGATAGCCAAAGAAATCGAGGCAAATTATAGAGGCGTGGGTTTCCAAGTTTACTCTGGGAAGTGAAGTTTTCTTCTCATCTAGTTTGGCTACGTCTCAACAAGAACGACAATTAAGCCGAAAACGAGTTAATTTAGTTTATTCTTTAAAAATAAAATAAAAGGAAAATCATTCATCCCATTCATGCTATTGCAGAGTACATATGATGGATAAGCCAGACATTTAATTCACCCAGTCGTTTTTCTGAATATATAATCAAATTTATCAAGTGAATCACCATTTTAATGACAATAAAATATTCAGGATATTATTCATCAGAAGACAGCAGAATTTGGCTGCACA
Organism: Regalecus glesne; assembly: GCA_900302585.1. Taxonomy (NCBI): domain Eukaryota; kingdom Metazoa; phylum Chordata; class Actinopteri; order Lampriformes; family Regalecidae; genus Regalecus; species Regalecus glesne. The sequence continues at coordinate 7,598 of OMLC01042091.1, forward strand.
TTTGATAAAAGCTGTATTTTTTGTAAATATTGTCTGAAATAACAAAAATGAATATTATAACAATTGTTGTTATTTCGGCAATGAAGCAAAACGTACATAATGTATACTTTAAATTACAATAAATGGTTTAAAAAGAGCTAAATGTGTTTTATTTCAAAAAGATAGAACAATTTGTACTTGTTTTCATCAATGCCTCATCAAAGTGGAAGGTTAGGGGTCTCTCCATCTCGGCTCTCTCCGAACATGTGGGCGGGGCTTTATCTACTGATGTCACCGATTCTGTATTACCCCTCAATGTGATTGGTCAACTAATCGAGAGTCTTATCTTCTATTGGTCAGTTGTGAAACAGTGGTTGCGCCCAGCAGAAGCTAATCAGCAGTCAATAGCAGAAGCCAGCGAGCGAAGAAGGAGGTGGCGAAGAGTGTATACAATGGAAAATCGCACGCATTGAGTGTATTTTTTGGATGTCTGCTCTTCGTTAATTCGTATAGGTCCTCTGCTCAACATAGCGTATCTTCATTTCACTGTGTCTCTACGAGTGATTAGAAGAATCCCCCAAATAGCGAGGATGTTGGTCCCCGCGGGAAGATAATGAAGAGGTTGAGCGTTTTGTTGGTGTGCCTCATTGTAGCTCTCCTGTGCTGGTAAGCTAAAGACACGTTTTCATACCCGTCTATTATTTTTTTCGCCAAATATGGTGAATACATTTAGCCACAACATTCCATTTATTGCTTTAATGACTTGTAAAGCCGATTTTCGTGCCCCCCTCCTCCCACATCTGTGAGGTTATCAATGTTGAGTGTCCTACGTCGTTGTGCTACAGCTATCGTTAATAGCTAGCAATTACGTGTGGGGGTGCTGTATAGTTTGCCTTAGTTTACACCCATCTATATGTGAGGAGGGCTTTTTTACCGTTGATGTTCAATATGTTTTGTTGACTTGTGTTCCTGGCCACATATAAGAACCCCATGAACCCAATTAGACAACCAAACTAGAGTAATTAAAGGCAAAAGTTGTCAACCTTACTCGTCTCTAGGTCTTGACTTTTCTTGCATACTAGCTTCACACCAAGGAAAATTTATTCTGACGAACCCTGGATCTTAAAATGCTTCAGCTCGAATGTGTGTTCTGACAATTTAAGCTGGTAAAGGGTTGTTATGCAGTGAAATATGAATATTTAAATTCCTCTGTAGGAGTGCATAGGAGTTGGAGATATAAAAGTCCATATATAATCGGAATTGGTTTATTGGCCATGTAGGTTTTCACATCCATGAAATTTGACTCCGGTTTCATGGCTCTCAAGTACTTCACACAGAATGACAACACACCCCTCTTCAGATATATAATGTTTTATATTTGGAACACAGTAGAATTGGATAAACTAAATGACTATATATTTTATAATGTTAAAAAAAACTAAAGCCACTGCACACATTAAGCATCTTTCTTATTTGTAAGTGATAAGCAGGCATTGATATTGTATGTAGTGATGTAATTTAAAACAATGTGTTTTAAAAATCGATATACTGGTTCAATGAAAAAGCCAACTATGTGCGCAGAGTGTTCTTAGTGACAGCTGGCACTTCAGCCCAAGCCATGAGTTTGTGAAGCTCAGAGGCACTGATTGCAGGTAGCAATAATCAGGATAAACTGAAGAAGTCGCCTGGTTGAGTGACGAAACATATCTGAATAAACTTCTGATCCAATTGAACTGATTCACCTCTTTTTGTGAATAATCAGGATAGTGAGAAGGAGATTACTGATCAGATAACATGCAACTTTGTCCAGATGGGAGACTTTGTAACAACCATCTCCCCAGTTTGGATCTGGACTTACTTTTGTTTTTTTCCCAATGTCTTGCTGTTCTGTCTTGGTTGTTTCTTAGAAATTACCACTTGTTTTTCCTTACATTAAACTCTAGAGGGTTTAGTGTGTATGTTAATTATTTTTAATGATTGGGCTCTGTCATCAAATCGTATAGCTGGTAGACTCGTGATATCTCCTTGGTGATTGGAAAGAGGGATACTTGATAAAATAAATTTCCCATAATTTGTTGAAGTTTTTGTAAGTTAAAGTGAGTTAAATTAAGTTACACAATATTTGTTTGCTTCAGACACTCGTGAGTAGATGAGAAAACTAACCATATATATATATATCCAACCATCGTCAACCGCTTGTTCGAAAGCGGGTCGCGGGGTAACTGGAGCCTATCTTCGTTCTCATGCTCCATCTAGGTCCGTGTCGATGCCCACAACTTGGGGAAGCGTTAACTCGTTTTTTGGAAGAATGATCCTTCCTCAATCTCCATGCTCCATCTAGGTCCGTGTCCATCCCCACAACTAGGGACACATAAAAACGGACCTGATATGCCCTATATCTATGTAAATAGGCTCACTGAAGTGATGGTGCTCCATTTAATGATGAGGTCCATTCATTTGCTGATTTTAGTTATTGAATAGCACTCAGCTTTATCCTCTAGTGTTGTTGATGTTTTATTATTCACAACAAGGTTTAATTCCAGCCAATGTCTCCCTTGATAAAATGTTGCATAAGTGGCGAAACTGATGTTCCATGTCTTGTGTATAAAGGGTTGTAGAGATTGGACAACTATTGATGTGAAATCTGAGTTTAAGTGAAACTACATTTTACAACTACTGCTTTTCATGAGTAATTGAAAACTTATAGCCCTTGATTTTCAGAACCTTTTTATATTTGCTAGGATTTGATTATAAAAGCTTTGAGGTAAAATTTGAATTGGACAGTTATCATCTATCCATCATTAACCGCTTATCCAGTGTCGGGTCGTGGAGAGTTATCATCTATACAATATGTAAAAGAGCAGACCTCTAGCCTTTCCTGTATCTAGAACCACTGTTAATTTCCTTGTACATAGGTCAAAGGCTTGAAATGGTGTATATTTATGTGTATATGGCTTGTCAAAGTTGAAACAAAACCTTAGAAGGGAGATCCCTTTTTGTGGGGTCTATTCGAGATTAGACCCCACATTTAAGGGGGTATGGACTTGATTGAGCATGGGGGATTAAGACTGGATGCCCTTCCTGGTGCCCCATGGTGAGTTCAAACCCACAACATCTGGCTTGTCAAATCCCAAAGTGAATACTCTACCACTGAGCTACCATAGCCCTAGAACAAAATAAAAATAATAAGCCTAGAGATTATCATTTTGCAGTTGCCTTTATAACTTGTCTGGGTTTCTCTTTCTCTTCAGCATATTTCAGGTTAAAATATGCTTTAAGGCACATTGCTGTCTCGGGAGACTTTCATATTGGTTGATCATATATATTTTTGGGCATTACATGTTTTATAGTTTTAGCTAACCCTCAAAGTGTTCAAATCTTCTCTCCTTCTAATATGTGCATCTAAAAAGAATCCCCACACAGAGAAATATTTATAATAGTTCAATGACCTAATATCATCATAATGTGTTTAGTAGTGTTTTATTTCTGTCAGCTTGATATTTGGCCTACATCTCACAGTGTGATCCTCGTTAAACGTTTCCCTGAAAACCAGCCTTATGGAACAGTTAAGGGGTTAACTGTTTCCAGAGTAGCAAGAAGACTATCTTGTGTGTATAGTGTCCTTGCTTGAACAAGGGAAGAGAAAACACAAAGGCAGCAGTAATGGCAGCTAGACAAAAGAAGGTACTGCTCTGTGTCCTGAGAAGTCTAGTGACCAAGGCATTGATGTCCAACTGTTGAAAACCTCAGGTTCATATTCGGGTAAAGTCATGAAGTATATATGTTGGCTTAAAAGTAGTGACTTTTTTCATTGCTCGTTTTCCTCTCTTCAATGTTTACTGCTAGGAGAGGATTACAGTCTTCCCAGCTCTTTTGGCTGATTGTTTTCCGTGCTCATGCTTATTTTCACTTTCTTATGGCCAAAGTAATGACCATGCACAAACACGCATAGACTTGATTACAAATCTAAACCACTGCTTGTGTGGTGCGATTGACTTCTCACTCCTGTCTGTCAAGGCTTCACACATCCCAAAAGGAATGAAACAAAAGTGGGGGTAATGCAGTCACTGACATACTTTAAAGGAAGAAGGCAAAGCTCACTAACTAAGTGATTTGCTTGACCAGACTCATTCAATGTACATAGACTAAATTGTTCTCTGTTGGCACCGGTTAAGGATAACGGATCAAATGACGTCACATATTTTGGAAGTAAATACTTGGGGTTTTAAAGGGTCTTACGTCTTGGTGATGTGTTTGCTGGTACATGAAGTAAATGTGGAACCAGCTCACTGAACAGGTAGAGACAGTTTTTTCTAAAGCTGTGGTAGAGTGCGTGCCTCAAAGTCTGATGTAGTGGGTTTGATTCCATCGTGAGGCATCAGGAAAAGGGCATCCGACCTTTATCTCCATGCTTGGTAAATGTGAAGAAGACATTGAAAAGTGCTTTGAGTGGTTGCTAGACTAGAATAGAGCTATATGAAAAGAAGTCAATTTACCATTCCTCTATAAATCTGTTACACCAAAGTGGTTCCAGTTTTGATAAATAATACAAACCATCTGTACTTCCTGGATGTGTATAGTGAGGGCAGTGACATGTCAAAGGCAGTGGAATTCAAGGCAAGGATAAAGCCCCCCCATGGGCCAAATTACTATGACATCATGATAATAAGGCCTCATAATTCTGCGTAGCCTAGATTACGCTTTGGATCATCTGATTGTTGATAAAGTGTACAGAAAGCTTGTAGTAACATTATTAGACAAGCTGTCAACACCATTCAACAACTAAATGCAATGTCAAAGAAAAACCTACCTGTGACAAAATGGCTTGCACAGATGTAATCATGGATGTTTCTGCCCATTATCGTTTTCTGATAAGTTTTGAGCTAACCTCGACCATGTAGGTAAAGTACATTGTTGGTCTGATTGAGGTCTCCCTGTTTAAATCCCATTATTTGGGCACTTGTGCTTTTTATGAAGGAGGATTGTTCAGTGGTGGCTCTCCATCTTGTTATTTCACTTAACAAACCTATATTCACTGGGATTTTCTTTGTATTGGCATGCCCCTTTCCATCCTTTCCATACTTTTCATCACACTGTACACATTGTTTATATGTGTAGTGCTACACTCACTATAAACTACAATACACGCTGCTTTGGCTGGAGTTTTCTTGTTTAATCTTAATATTTGGGTACTTCTTTTCATGGAAATTGTTGAAAGGGGCAGGATTCTCCACTTAACTTTTTCCCTTCACAAATTCTTATCCAACAAAACTGTGACATTTTCTTTTTCTGGATTGTACCTTTCCATCTACCTTCCTATCACACTACATGGTTTATATTTGTAGATTTACACTCAGTAGTTTATATCCCTACACGGATATAATGCTGTTGCCATTATTTACAAATATTTGACTTTGTCCTATGCCAGGGGACAGTGGAACTCCCACTGTATTGTCCAGACTTGCCTGACAGTAGGAGAAGCATATTTAAGTAGCCCTGATAACCATACCTTGAGCTGGCATGCCAAGCCTTCCTTCACTTTAAGTATCAGTGAACTTGATGTGTCTTCATCAGTGTCATTTCCTTGAAGTCGGCCTTCAACTGTGCATATTTTTCATTCCCTTAATTACATATAATGGCATCTTGCTAGTAAGGCTTGTCTGATGTTGAGATTTCTCAGCTATTCTAGGTATTTTATGATGTTTTTATTGGTTCCTGGAACTTGCAAAATGGATGTTTTTTTAGGTTACTGTAGTGTGAAACTACAGGCATTCATTTGGCAGCCTGATGTGCAAAGAGAGGTATAGCAAAATGAATTATAGCGGTTTTACCAGTCATATAATCAACAACAGGCATCTATGTATATGTGTGTTTAGCCATATCAGCCATGGCTATGACTGTTGCCTCTCTCAGCAGGATAATATGCCCCTGCCACTCTGCAAAAACTGCTCAGGAATGTTTTGAGAAACATGACCGAGAGTTCCAGGTGTTGACTTGGCCTCCAAATTTCTCGGATCTAAATTCAATCATACATGCTGGGAAAATAAGTCTGAACCATGGAGACCCCATCTTGCAACTTAAACAACTTGAAAGATCTGCTGCTAATTTTTTGATACCAGAGGACACTTTCAGAGGTCTTGTGGAATATGCGCCTCGATGGGTTAGAGGTGTTTTTGGTGAATTGAGGGGGCATATATAATTAGGCAGTTGGTTTTAATGTCTTTGCTGATGGGTGTATAAGCCTAGTTGGCCAACATCAAACCACAGGGAGAAGTCTTTGTGTATGCATGTGTTAACTTGCATGCTCTCAGTTAGATTGATAGTCACAACCTACCACCTACCATCTACCATCAACCTATCATCTTCAGGATTATTTTTTTTATGTAATGTGATTGCCATCCATGGAATGGTGCAGTGGCTAGTGTATTGTCTGAAGAACCTGTGTTGTATTCATGTCGAGTTGGTGACTTATGCTATCATTAGTGGTAAAGGAATTCCTATCCGTCCAACAGTTTTCTGTGTCGGTCATTAGGATGTTAGTGATAGTTGGCTTACTTGTATGTGATTGTTAGAATAAAAGTTATGCACGTAGTCTTTGCTTATATTCTGAAATCAAATGTGTGTGAGCCGTTTCAATTTACAAAGAATGCATTTCTTCACTGGATAAGAGGAGCCAGCAGTTGGTTTGTGTATATATATATGCCTAAGGACTTTTCCCATTCACTCATAGGCTCACACAGACTTAATATAGTAAGACTACACCAGTTTAGGGCTTTGCTTGTCCAACCTGTTTTTTTTCTTAACTCCTGACAAGTTTGACGTGGCCTTTTGCGCACTCCCTACCCCGATATCATGTTTAACTTATTCATACCATCAGTGTTTGAGCAGTCCATCCTCTGAACCGCTGTATAGCTCGGTGGCAACATGTAACAATACGTTAATTGCTTCTAATTAATAAAGTTTTTTTTAGTAAAATGCACAGTCTGAACAAATTCCTCATTTGAAGTTGCCTAACGTTCAGGGTGTTACCGGAAGATTTTATTAATTATGTTGTAAACTGGTTGAAGCTCAAAATTGTTTTTTTTCAACTATTTGTTCTTTAACCCTTCTGGAGGCCTCTATCTCCCTCATGCGTAATGTTAGTATAGGGTGTTGAGTAAAATAAGGCACTGAATAGGAAGACAGCCCCATAGTAAAAAAAGAACTGTGTCCTGCCCATGTTGTAAAAGTTTCCCTAGTTGTGTTACATAAGGGAATTCTTTGTGTTGCCCACTTGCAGCAGTGGTCAGTTATTGTACTGGTTAAGTTTCCCGCCCAGTAGATACTAAGATGTCACTGTATTTAGACACTGGGAGGAACAAATGCCTGTTGACTGTGTATTTCTTATCCACTCCAGAGATGGGTGGGGGACGGAAAAAGAATATGCAGCAAAAGTGGAGGGTTATTGAGCCTAGCTGGGGGCAACAAGAAGTTGCTTACTTCAGCTTTCTTCATTAACTCACTGGTTCCCTGGTGTTTGTATGATCCAGCCTGCTTTAGCTTTTTTAGTCCTGTTATGCTAGATGACACCTAACAACATAAATGTCCCTATAAGTGCTCTACTTTTTATTGTTGTACAACTCCTTTACTGTTGCCATTTGTTGCCCTAAAGGATGTTAAAGTCCCCTGGGGACTGCTTTCTCGGAGTGAAAGAGGTGAACATATAATGAACTCTGTGGTATTTCACCTTGCGTTTGGCCTGCTCATGGTATTTTGACGGCACACTGTCACATTCTGTTTTAGCTCTTGGTCAGGGTGAGGTAGTCTTGGGTTTAATCATTAAGGCTGGCTCTAGACCAATGCAGGGCTAGTTTAGTATTGGTTACCCAACAAGAACTCCAACATTAATTTCTCTCTTTTCTTGATTAAAAATTATATAAAGATGTGAAATAGCCCAGGGAATCTATTATCATTATTTTATTATATTGATGATAATGATAGTAGTAATAATGGTAATCTCCTTTATAGGGAATATTATATTATTATGCCTCCTTGCGAAGGGGCGGCGGTACAGGTCAGTGGGTAGAGTGGTCACCTAGCAGTCGGAAGGTTAAAGGTTAGATCCCTGGTCATGCAGGGATGTCAAGCATGTCACGGTGTCCTTGAGCAAGACACTTAACCCTTAACTGTTCCTGAAGCGCTATATGGTGGCAGCTTACTGCTCCTATACAATACGGGTTAAAATGCAGAGAGTTCCAAATTTCCTCTTGTGAGACTGATAAGGGAATCTATATTTCTATATATCTATGTTAAAGAACATTTAGAATGTAATTATACCAGCTTTAGCCTCTGGACTCATTTTTATCTTTTGTTCCAAGCAAGTGGGGGTTCAGGGTCTTGCTTAATGACACGTCGACACGCTTTCTGAAGGAACCGGAGACTGAACCATCAATCATCCGATTACTAGACCTCCTGAGCTATGCTGCCCCTATTTACCCTACAGGCAGCCTAAATGTATTCTCAAATCAACCTGATGGTTGACCTTACTTGGAGGTCTTGGCAGATTTATGTTTTTCATGCATTTGTTTAGATGCAGCAAAGGATGAGATGTCCATTATATCGATTCATAATGAGCTGCAGATAGCAGAGCCTATTTTACAGTGATTTAAGGGAGTTCCCACACATTGTACTTTAAGCTGTAAATGGCAAATTCTGTGAACTTACTCTGCGATTTTCTTGTATTTAGTTGGTCAGACCATGCTGTGTCGCTAGACTAGAAAAGTGCTATGTAAGAATAGGTCCCTTTCACCATTTACTAGCAACATATAGATCTGCTTTTCACCCTAAATGATGACATAAAACCAGTGGATAATCCTTAACCTAATTGCATTAATTACTGGTAATATCTCAGAGGGGAACTACACGTATTTATTTGCAGTAGAAAAATGCATATTTGAAGAAATATTTAAAGTGTTTTCTTGGGGCAGTTTCTTTGAGAGGATGTCCTGTTGGCTTGCTTTCAAAACACAGCTGAATCATCCTTTTTACTGACAACGACCATAGCGTATTTCCTTCTTCCTGCCTGCTGTTTAACTTTGTGGCTCAGTAATCTTAATCTCATGCGCTGCCTTTTGATTTCCATTCACTCTCCTTTCCTCTTTCTCTTGGCCTGAGTGGTGTCACTACGCATTTAAGGCACACCATCATAGACACTACAATCTGAAATGCAGGTGAATTACTACAAAGTGGGGAAAAAACAACACTTGATGTGAAAGAATATTTGATGTATAGCTTTGAGATGTTTTCTTGTCGAGGCCAACATGATTGACAACAAATGAATAAAATAAAAACCAAAAGATTGTCCTTTTAAAGTTTGCTTAGGTAGCACCAAGTTATGGACTATTGTTTAATTCCTTTAGGGATAGCTTGTATATAAATGAGTGAGGATCAAAATCCTTCAATGAAAGACTGTGCGAGTTGGACTGCCCAAGAGATGCAGGCTAATGAACTGCCAATGTGTGTGAGGCTTTTGTCACTCTCTGACCGAACTTGTTAGTGATGCAGTGTTTCTCTTCCCGAGTCTCTTTGTCTGCCCTGTTATCAGAGGATAGAGGCTCAGTAATACGAGGTCTGTCTCTCTGTTATTGTTATTGTTACAGCAAGCCAGGGCTCAGCGCTCCAGACTGGCAGTTCTATGGTTTAATCCGGGTAGACTGAGCTGGACTGGCACTCTGGAGCTCCCTATTGTCCCTGCCCACTGGCTATAGAGATGGTTGAACACACTTCTCTGCCTGCTTGTCTATCTTTTCTTTATTCTTATCATTTAAACTAGCACCGACACATTATAAACCCAGGTTACCTGTATCATGAGCACATTTGATTAGAAGGGGCAGCATAACTCAGGAGGTAGAGCGGTCTTCTGGCGATTGGAAGGTTACAGGTTCGATCCTTGGTCCTGCAGAAAACAAGTTGAGGTGTCCTTGATCAAGAAAATGAACCCCTAACGGCTCCCTGGGTACTATATGGTGGCAGCTCACTGCTCCTATACAATAGGAGGGATTAAAATGCAGAGATTTCCAAATTTCTCCTTGTGGTACTGATAATCTGTTTAGGTTTTTTTTTTAGGACGTGGCAGCCATTCTAGCCTTGAAATGTAACTTACTGCCATGTTAATAAGATATCATTCTAAAACAGACATTTATCATCCTGATTGTATATTGCTCAACAATTTTATTTTTTGTCAGTGTACCCGTGTGTGTCTGTGTGTGTGCGCGTGTGTGTGTGTGTGTTTGGGGGGTAAGCCTAGGGACTGATGGGTTGATTTATGTGATATTTTGGTAGTTACATTAGTGTGTGGAGTGATTATTATTTTTTTTATTGCTACACAGTAAACATATTTTTCTGGCAATGTAAATATGCATGCAAGCCGTTTATGATAAGTAATGAATAGCTGCCTTGATTCATTTATTTACAAGAAGAAACTATTAATTTGTCATTGTGCATATATAAAACAAAAATGTATTCTCTGCATTTAGCTCATCCTATTGTATAGGAGCAGTGAGCAGCATATTTTCTTCTTGTGCATACTAAAATGAGGATAATGGCTGAATATGTGCCATAAGCTTTCAGTCATTGAAAAGAGTAAAAAAAGAGCAATGATGGTAGCTTATCTTTTGGTCATTTTCATCTGCAAGAGACTATTTTGTTTGGGCTAGAATAAGTTACTCCCCCCCCCTGCCTCCCAACAACTGTTTTTCTTTTACCACTGACTCATTTTATTTCCGTCACTTTGGTCTGTTTCTAGTTCTCCTTTTGTTGGCGTCTGTATGTGGTGAGTCTGGGATTGTGTGTCATGGATTGTCAGTGTGCGGGGTATGTGGGAGGGGGCTCTTGTCGTGGCTGATGTAGGAAGCATTCTGCTCCTTCTGAACATTGTGTACTAAAGCCAATTGGTGCATGCTTTGAGTAGGCTTAAATCTAAAGAAACAGTTGTGTCATCCTGCCTGATCCTCTCAAGTCAGCCTGCACATAGAAGAACCACATTATCTTGTTATCTCATAGACCATTATGATTAGATTTGTATAGGCCACCAAAATGGAGCAAGAAATAGAGACTGGGCTTCACCAATGTTACTGTTGCTTGAGCACAATATCTGTGACTACAGTTGGCTCATTGTTTTTGCCACTGATATTATTGTTGGATCACTTATTGAATATCACTTCACTAATATCTAGTTTGTGAGTTCTGTTCTGGGGAATATGTTTTTTTTCCAGTAGTTTTCAGGCTACTGATGTGTGCTTTGGGGTATATGATAGTGACATAGCCAATTGATATAAAAGCACACCATGTACCCAAGCAGGATGTAAATGTTTTATGTGTTTTTGTTCTCCAGCAAGGGTGCATGTGGATGTTTGAATCCACAACCCCATATAAAGATGCATACACACACACACACACGTACTGGCCGAGAGGCTGTTCCGATCAGATCTCGTTAGATTGCATGACTGCATTCATGGCACACCCCCCTTCCCCCAGAACAATGTACTGAGCTGATGGTCCTGATGTAGTGTTCCCAAGCCTCTTTTTGATCCCTGTCCAACTGGGATTGTTTTGGTGCTTCCCACCACTACCACAGTGCAAGCAGTGATCACCAAAACCACCAGACCAGGGACTTTTTATTTCTTCCCCATAGGCCATCGCTCTCATGAAGACTTCAACAGCATGTGCAGAAATAGACACTTAATGTGTAAATATGGCACTTTCTAAATAGCTCCTCAGTCCAGATGGGTCACCTACATATCTACGATGTTCACTACCACTTTAAACCAGATGTCCCATATAAATGTTTATGCAGTATAAATCTACATTTGTAAATACCCTGTAACTGCTGGATAATTTGCCTCTAATGACTTACTGTTGTTGCATTTATTTCTTCAGTTTTGTTTGCTTTATTTCTTTTTCTGTGTAAGTGATGTCTTCAAGTTCTGGAAGCTTCCATAGTCAAATTCCTTGTGTGCATGCACACTTGGCCAGTAAAGTCGATTCTGGTTCAGTTTACTTAGAGTCCCAACGTTGTGACACTGGAATCTATGATTGATTTCACCATTTATGGCACACAATGTTATTCATTTACATAACAGGTCAGGTAAAAGTATTAAAACGAGTCAAAAGCGACAGTAATTTACATATCATTACCACTAAAGGTGATGAAAGAGTTCTTGGCGAGTTTAAAGAAACATGAAATGTGTGAGTCTGTGTGAGTTGATTAACAAAACAGTTGATTTGTTTTACTCTAAATGTCTGAGTCTTTTATCTGCAGTCATATATATATATATAACATGTGTTTCCCTTTAAATCTTGATGTCATGTTTTTTTGTGTGAAAAGTGTCTTTTTCCAGGGCATGCTATCAGCAGTGGCTGAGACGGACCTAGTTCTTAGCTATGGTTGCAAGAGCCCCAAGGATGCCCGAGTCAGTTATGGCTTGACCCACTCTAGCAGTACAGATAGTTGTTGACATATGACCAGGTTAGGTTCTGACCGACTGGTTGTAAGTCGGAGAAGTATTGTAATTATTTTATATTCTTTATATCATCTTTCTTTAGAATTTTGATTTGGATACATTCTTAAATACACACGTATTCTCAGAATGGTAAATAAGGAAAGGCTTAAGCTTAAAACCTGTGACGTTCACACCAAGCAACACATTTAACCAATCCTCAAATGCTTTAAACCACTGTATGGTTTTTCTTCTTTGTGTATGTATGCATCTATGTTCAGGCATCCTTTTCCAGAACAATCTAGTTTCCTCTATGTTGAATAGTTCTGGTTGATAGCCCTCTTCTTAGAGTAACTCATCCAAACTGTTGTTGAACTTTCAGGCTCTTCGTTCATCAGTACTTGCTGTGATCTCACGTAACTGTAGGTCACGTAAGATTGCATTCACTTTTTGGCCACTTTAATATCACTTTATCACCTTCACATTTAAGTTGAAATCAATAGCTTTCCTTTCCTTCTTGGCAGATTCATTCATAGTTGATGACATTTTCTTTTTACTGGACATTTTGGGGGTTAACGATAAAATTACAAATTCGTAAACTGTATAAAATATACCAGTATTTATGGTCGTAGGTGTGGATGGTTTTAAGTTCAATAGGTCCTGAGTCGATGATTATGTACATGCAAAGGTTTAACTGTGAGTACTGTCAAAGACCTACCTGGCTAGTTGATTTTCTCAGAGACCCCCCCCACACGCATAAGTGCAAAGGTTATGTTAGATATAGATTAATGACACGAGTTCTCCCGGGTTGTGTGTTGGAGCAAACCTGCTAGGTAAGCATGAATAGGAACAAGAAACTTCCTCTCTCCTACCAGGTGACTCAGACTATTTGATGCTAGAGGCAAGCTCCCGGGGAGTGGTGTCTTCTCATCCCTTCTGGTTCCTTGAGTAGACACTAAAGTAAACTGCAAAGAGCTGTGTGTCACATCGCCAGTGTTGCGAAATAAAGCTCATAAAAGATTAGACTGACAAACAAGATCTTCCAAACAGATCAAACCACTCTGAGCAGAAAAACATATTAATTTGAGAGGTGTTTCCAGATGCCATATGTCTCACCTATATTCAATTTTTCTGGTGTTGTCTTAACTATTTGTGGTCATCATGTTATGATAAATCAAGATGGCGCAGCATATATCTGTGCCAGGATATTTATTACGGTAATATTATTCTACCAATTAGGTAATCTTACACTCTGATGTTGATATCCGGTTGCCAGCACATTGACTGCTGTCTAAACTGTACATTGATCTAAAACGGTTTCAGTGACTGATTTATGGTTCCTGGCTTCAAACACACAGTCAGTTACTGTTGTGTGTGTGTGTATCCTGAATGGAGGTGAACTTGTCATACAAACTATTTCACACCATTTATCAAACATTCATTGTATAAAATATGCCATTTGAAATAATTTTAATACACCAGTTTCCCCTTGATGCCTTTTTCACCCATGTAAAGATGGTTATATATCTATATACTAAGAGAGGTCTGTTTTATGTCATGATTAGTCCCCACTTGTCAATTAGTACTAACTAAATTAAAACCCATCCATTTGAATTCCAGAGGGAAAATATTATGGGGATTCATGACATGAACATGATTAGAAAAATACCTGTGTAAGGTATTCATTCTAATCCAGAATCTCTATAATTTAGCGTACAACATTGAAGCACTTGGTGAGATGAGCATTATTCCCCACCCAACACTTCTCTTGATCTGCACTGTAGTCATAGAAATTATTGTAGTCATGCACATGTGTAAGGTATAAAGACTGGCAGGCAATGACTGGCTCTTTAGGACCTGTATTAAACCCACCACTCTTATCACCAAGAACTATGAGAAGAACATGAACTGTGAGAGATGAGATCCATTCCATTTTAGAATTCTCTGTGGACAGTTGGAAGAAGTCCTACAAGTTGCTGTCTGTGTCATTCTTGATCAATAATGCTTTTACTGAGGCACAGGTTTCAATGAGATCCATCAACCATCAGAGAAATAATCGGATATTGATTTCCATATACATAATGTAGCAGATATTCATAACGTCAATGTTCATTTTAACTGAATTTTATGTATCAGAATGCATGGATATCACTAGGAGCTGATGGGACCTCCCTCGGGTTCTTTCCTCCTCAAAGTAACATTCATGCTAGAGCTCCTAACCACACAAGGAGTCAGTCAAGCAACCTATTCCACTTGCACACCTTATCTAAACTGTATTTCATGAAAATCAGCAATATCCTTACTTTGCATTGGGAAGATGCAGAGCACAGGAAGCAGCCAAAAGTAGAAGTAGTTGTAGCATTGGTACTAAAGCAGACTGGCTGTTTTATAAAACAGGGTTGTGCTTTAAGAGGTGCGTGTTTACTTAAGTTTGTGTAAGGGTGAGATATTCACCAGTTCAGTCACAGCAACCTGACTGACCAGAGAACACCCTTGTCAGGAAGATTATGGAGGATCAGGAGGCTTTAGATTAAACTGCTGCTCACATTATTCAGTACCTTTATATGCACATAGAAACATGTAAATATTGCATGTATATGCACACACACAGTCATGCACAGTCTGCTTGGTGACTGCATTTTTGTCTGCCTAGCTGATGCACTGCCCTACTTTCATCGGCGTGTGTTGGCATCTTTCGCTATCCAATCCTCCACCCCTTCCAACGTGGCCTCTCTCACACTCTATCTATCTCTCTCCTGTTCTGACAAAAAAGATTGGGGTTTATTTGCTCAGTTTGGATCATGGATCCACTGCCCACACATGAGATTTATTCTTAAGGATGTAATTCTGCGACAGCTAGATTCATTTCACCCTGAGCCATATTCGTGCATGTGTGTTTATGCTCATCTGATGAGGCTTCTAAGGCTCAACAGTTCAGTCAAAAGGGCTAATCTACCATGGTAGATTGATGAAAGTTTTTTTCTGGGGGGGGTCTGCCTTTCTCAAACCTGTGCCCCTCTCTGAGTACCATATGTATTACATCAAATCTTGTGTCATACCTCACTTTTGGCTCAATTGAAAACTTCACAAGATCTGCACAATATCCAGCGCTTGATTCTACTAGCACTCAGAATCATAATGCCTTGTACTGAGTGACTTCAGTACATTGTCATCCAAAGCTCTATGATGTTATCTAGAGTGGCTAATGGGCTTGACAAGAGATAGCATTGCAAACACCATAGCTGGCAGATGGTTCATTTTAACACTCTCAATTGAGGACAGTAAGGTCTTTAGCATGCATGCTGTGCTATTGGTTAAGTCGAGGGCTGCTGACATGTTTATATAGTGATGCAGTAGGCTTGATGGAGATCTAGGTTTGGAGAGGGCATGGCAGGAAAGAACACCTATTGGCTGCCAAGGCAACATGGCATTGTGCTACTGTGGGAGAATGAGAGAGGCAGAGATTGGAACAGAGGGGAGAAAGAGGAAAAGGAGTATAGGCTTGTGACAGATCTTGGCCTCCACTGAGCTACCTTCGTAAGATCTCAACAGAGCAGGATGATGCTGACTAATAAGACAAGGCAGAATTACTATTATAACATTACTAACATTACATTACCACGCATTTGATCCATCCATGTACTAAATCCGCTAATTTCGTTAACTAGTTCCCCCTACCAAACTGGTCTTGATTTAGAATGGCCTTGTTTAGTGCACTGTTATAGCAACTACAAAGTAAAGACTTGTATTCTGGACCCAGTTTTTTCACTTCCAATCTTTGGTACACATGGGCAAACAAGTGGGTACACATGCTGTCAGTTGACACTGGCAGGGACTTTTGTTTCACTGAGCAAACATCCTGCCAGTGAAATGAGCTCAAACCACAGTTGTTATTCCTGATGGCCGCTTATAAAAGTTGTGTTTTACTAGACAGATAAAGTCTCAAAATCTTGTTGTCTTTAGTGTCTCTTTTCTGCTCATCCAGTCAATTATTACAGTTCACTACTATTGATACAGTAGTGTGTCTTCTAGTCCTCTGGTCCTGCATACCCCTAAAGGTAACAGGAAATAGCTAGGGATTTGGCTGCACCAAATAATCCTATACTGAGTCTAGGTGTAGTTTAGAGTGCCCGTATGTGTAGCGTGCATAGATAATGGATGTAGTTTTGTAGCTGACCATGCACTTTGCCTTCACCATGGATAGGAACAAGCAAGTATATGTTAGAGAGAGAGAGAGAGAGAGAGAGAGAGAGAATTAGTCATGCTCTGGCTCTTCTTTCATTGACCCACCACTGAAAGGTAACTCGCATGATACTCACACGTTCTCTCTTTCAAAAGGAAGAAATACCATCCTCTTGATTTGGCTGCATGGCCTCTATATTTCAGTCTGTCCATTTGCAGTTCTCTCTCTCCTCCCCCTCTGTTGCATAACTTGCAAAAGTAGGTCAATTTCCACCCTCTAAGCGGCTTCTTTCAGATCAACCCCCCACATCTCTGTTTTCCCTGCTTTGGGTTGTCTAAAGTAGCGATCTGCACTCTGCTTTTTCTCCATTCTATCTGCTGAGATGAAATTCCAAGTGATTTTAAAGATTTAACTTTGCGAGAGACATGGCCCAGTGGTACATTTGTATAGTGATGTCTGTATTGACATCTCAGCATTTTAAGGTAATTGGTATGGTTTTGATTAGCATTTTGTGAATGAGCAGGCATCCGTTTAACATTAGATGATTAATGTGGATGAAAGCAGTAAAAAAAAACTGTTTGTCATACAGGAGATCCTGCTGGTCTATTTACTCATTTGACACGGTTGCGTATACTCCCATTAACCTATACATGTGACATTCTCCCTCATGCATTCACTGAAATCCACAAGGTGGTTATCTATTTGAAGTACTTCCTTTTCTGCATTTATCTTAGACCATCAGGTGATTCCAGTGCTTGGAAAATGACTTTTAAGTAGAGGTTTAGTGTGTCTTGATCAAGCTATATTAAAATGCATGTATTCCTAAATCTTTCAACATGAGGGGCACTATAGCTCAGTGGGTAGAGCGGTTGTCTGGCAATCGGAAGGTTACAGGATTGAACCCTGGTCCTACTGAAAGCATGTCGAGGTATCCTTGAGCAAGATACTGAACCCCTAACTGCTCCCTGAGCACCATAAGTTGGCAGCTCACTGCCCCTATACAATACGTTGGGTCAAAAATGCAGACAAATACAAATTTCCCCTTACGGGACTGATAAGGGAATCATTATTATTATTATGATGAAAGCTATCTTGGTTATTATTTAAGATGCAAGATGTTTATTGTCACTCCAGTTGTACAAGTAAGATTGTGTGAAATTCTTAGGCTGGGAGACTCTTTCTAAAACATGAACTAAAGACAAAGTAGAATATATAATAAGAAGTCTATATACATGCACATATATAACAAGCAATAAGCATAAAGCAAAGTATTCACGTAAGTAGTATGCATAACAGAATTAGGCATACAATAGGTAGAGAGTAGAATCAATCCGCCGGGTATAAAAATAAATAATGGTACATATATGATCAGTAATCTCAGATACTACACGGGTGGTAATCGGATCATAAAGACAGTCAGGTTGCATGTTATTTATTAAGAAGTCTTATGACCTGAGAAAAGGAGCTGTTCCTCAGTCTGCCGGTGCATGTTTGGAGATATGCATGTATCATATTATGTATCATGTTGTTTGTAATGGTTTTGGATGCGTTGTTTGTGTTGATCCAGTTTCATAGAGACAAAGTAGGTCTGAGTGCCTTAAAAGGAAATCGAATGCAACTTTTTCATAACTTGTTTACCTTATCTTCAGCTACCTTCAGCTGATGGGTGGGAGGATTTCATAAGGTGGAGTGTTATTGATTGAAATGATGGTCAACTCTAAAATACTTTTCCTAAATATCTACAAACATCCTGTATTCTGTGCTACACTCATATAATCCAATAAAAAAATATATCAGGCAGTAGCTTGGCTCTAGTGCATGCATGTCAGGAAATAACAAGCAAAGTGTCACAGGTTCAATACCATTGTGGGGCATCAGGAAGAGCACATGGTCTTAATCCCCCACACTCCATTGAGCTCTGTGTCCACCCCCACAATGCAGAGCTGAATTGTGATTCATAAAAGCAGACCTTTAATAAGCTAAACTTACTGGTATTCATCTCCTGCATGTTGTCATTCTGGTCATGTTTTTCCCCCAATTTTTAGAGCATTCTGTAAATTTCGGATTGTATGAGCCTTTTTATTTTTGCTCCGTTTCAAAGTACACTCTGTTAAAAGGATGGGATGGAGAGTGATAGTTTGACTTGCGATACTAAGCTGGGTTCAAACTTGGGATGGGTCAGAATAGTCATCTGGTCAACCAACAGGAGACTTGACTCGACTTTTTTTCTTGATTGAACTTTTGTTTTTCCTTACAATATTCTGAAAGGATATAACTGTTTTTCTTATTTCATTGGATGGCAGTCATTATAGCTTAACCATTATGTAGACTAGTCATAAGTTAGTTTGGCAGTTTCATTTTTTTGAGTAGGAAATACTTGTTTTTGGTAAGTATCACATTACTAGCTGTGACAATGGTTCAGATAAAGTTATGGTGGAAATTTAAAAAATAGATCAATAAGGGGTAGCATAGTTCAGTAGGTAGGGCGCTCTTCTAGTAATCAAAGATTTGTGGTTCAATCCCCGGTCCTGTAGAAAGCATGTTGAGGTGTCCTTGAATAAAACACTGAATCCCTAATTGCTCCCAGGGTGCCACATGGTAGGTTCTCACTGCTGCTATACAATAGGAATGGTGAATGTAGAGAATGCTAATTTTCACATATTGGACTGATGAGGGAAAATTATCGTTATTATTGTCATTGTACAAATTATTTGATTTCATTGTTTTTTAGAGGCAGTTTGCAGTATAAATGTCCCATTACTGTCTTCTACTGGATGGAAAATAAGACTGTGTTCCTCAAGGAAACCAACAGAGGTGAAAACAAATCTTCAGACTGAAGATGTCACCTGTTTGAGTGACGAAACATTTCTGAATACATGTCTGAACCAGTTAAACCGATTCACCTCTTTTTGTGATTCCCTTACCTTGATTATTAAGCATGAATCAACACTTTGATATTAATGTTTCTCTCCCCCTGATTTCGTTCAGTAGAGGGGGTGTAAACATACCTATTCAGTCATGATGCAATTTTTCTAAATGGAATATTTTAATTGTGTATAAGCAGAATAGAGTGTTCTTTTTTGAGGATAATATGTTTTTTTTCTTCTTCAATGTAAATATTGTGTGTGTGGGTGTGGGTGTGGGTGTGTGTGTGTGTGTGTGTGTGAAATCTCATTGTATTCTTTTATAT
>OMLC01042092.1:0-30931 GCA_900302585.1 Regalecus glesne
AAATAGCACCATAATCATCAATGGTTAATGCACATACTCATGTGATCTTAAGTGGTCAACTCTATAATAAATTACAGAATAGTACACGGCTGTTGTGCTTATATGAACATTTCATTTATGACTCCAATAACACATCACAAACTGGATGTTCGGTGAAAAGGCAAATTTCGAAATTTTATTTACTATTTTTTGCCAAAAAATGACACCCCCTCCCTAAGACAATTCACAAATTTCGCATTTCTCCACAAATCTCCCATTTTACCACAGTTAAACCAGTTGTGTAAACACTGCAAGCGAAGTTTAAAAAGTGAATCAAGTGCAAGATGGAGCACAAAGTGATAACCCCCTAGCATAAAATGCTAAAATGCCTGACCCGAAAAAATATCTCTTCCCACTATTCTAAAAAGTCTCCCTATATAGAATAACTGTAAACACTACATACCCATAGATCTTTTGGCCATACTCTTGCATAATACACAGACCACATGCTAATAGATATGCTGATCCATGAATGCGCACATAGACTTTGGTGTAATCCTTTGTTTGTCATTTCTTACTTTAGACCAGGTGTCTTTACAGCTAATTACAGCCAGATTATGTCACACACTGGCTAGCGGTCAAACACAACACAGCCCTTCAGAAAGGGCTCCCCGTTTCCTGCAGTGCTTCTTTAGCTCCCTTCAGAGTCTCCCGCTTCACACACTTCCAGTAGCCAGAAATGCCATGCTGGGGCTGCACCTGAAAGATACAAAAGTTTCAAGTGTTTATCACACAAATCTGTTCTAGAATTCATTTTGAATAATATTTAATCTGATAAAGAGTCTATCAGGAAATACCCGCGCGGATAAGCAAAGTATAGTTATGGATTTCTGAGTCACTACATGCACTTCAGTGACTATATTTCACATCCCAATTAAGTAAAGAAAAATATTTAAAACATCCCATCCCACTCCAAATATTTGTAGACCTCAGTGTATTTTTCCTACATTGTATAGGAAGCCATGTCATTTCAAATGATGTTACAGAAACAAGCACACTGTAAAATGTCTTCCAAGACTTCACCTTTAGGCCCCGCTGCACTCTGTCCTCCATCACAGCGATGAACTCCTTGTGACTGAGGCAGTCATCTCCATCCATATCAAATATCTTAAATACTGTGTCCAGCACGTTGTGGGACAGCTCATGGCCTGTGGCGATCTTTACAGCTCGCTTAAACTGGGCTGCATTGAGCAGAAGAAAAAAGCCAAGAGGGAGTATAATTGTGTTAACAGGAAATGATCCAACCTCTCCCATCTATTTTCCAAAATGGGAAAAGCCTTACCTATTCCAATGGGACGATTGGCTTGGCTGATCATTTTCATCGAGAAAGCAAAATCTTCCAGATTGTTGGTGAAGAGGTAGAAGACTTTGAACTCATCAAATGTGATGCTCTATGAGAGAGACAGAGAGAGAAGTTTGTTTTATTTATGAGCATTCCAGCTTTCAGAAATCATTCTCAGAGACTTTTCAAGGACATTTCCCTGGACTTTTGCTCGGATACAAATGGTAGCCTTTCCTCATGTAAGGTCATGTTGCTGAGTGTGATCTATTAAGGGAAGTCTCAACAGTCTAAATATGCCGTGTAACCTAGCTGTTCATTGAACATACTGCCCAAACTTAAAGCACTAATGTAACATCTCAGCAGCTACAATATGGCTAAAACTAATCAATCTCAGCAGGTACAGCCTAACTCAATTCTCTATGACCTCTAATATTTCCAGGACACAAACGGTTTTATCATTTTCCACACCTGGAAAACTAGATTTTCCAGGATGCATTGAAATCCTGCCTTTGACTTGTGTTGAAAGAGAATGAAACTAATCTATTTTATGCCTCTTAGCCTCAGGAGAGAATTTTATGGCGCGAGATGGGGGGGGCAATGAACATGGGCTGAAATATGGATTCCTGGCACTGCTGTAATTAGTATATGCCTTTACTTGTCAAGCCACCCACACATGCAAAACTGACACTCCTGTCCTCGCACCTGACCCGCGGGGATCCTCTTCCTCATGTTTTCCCAGTAGGCCTCATTGTCTTCCTCATTGGTGTAGTGCAGCAGCCACTCAGCAAAGTCCTCCCGCCTCATGGTGTCCATGCCCTTAGAGAATTGCAGGAACTCCATCTCCTGCACTTCAGCTTGCAGATTCTCCATGAACCTAGACAACGAAACACAGGGGAAATGCAATGATTATTTTATGCACGAGCATAGTTCAGTTTTATTAATGTGCATAGTTGAGCCTGCCAGTACCAACAATCATCATATCTCATCACACAAACTTCAATATATTTGGAAAGGGTGTATTTTAACCCTTTCAAAGTTGCTCGAGTAAAAGGGGGACACAGTAGAGCATGTGCAGATGAGCCAGAGCATTGTATTGGGGCTTTCATAATTTGTAAATACGGCAAAAATTAGTCAGAAAAATGTTTCACTTGCTAAATAGAAAAACATACAAAATTTCACATGCAATTTTTTTTCAGTTATCATCAGGAGGAATGAATATGAGGCAATAGGAAAACCATTTGATACCTTCGGAAATCCTGATATTGCAGCTTGTCTTCTCCATTCAGCCCAAAGAAATAGGCCTGTAGTGTAGTGATCACGCCATCCACCTCATTTGCTGGGCTCTGGTATAGAACTTTGAGTTAGAAATCCTCTGCCTATGGCCTCCGATGTTCTCATCATGCATCAAATTATGAAACAAAATCATCCAAATCACCAAAACGGTGAATTGGTTCAACTGGATCGAAGTTTATTCAGAAACGTTTCGTCACTCAAACTATTTTTCATAGTAACAGCTACTACTTGGGTTTCTGACAGTGAGAGGTGGCATTTTATGAGGCTTATCTAATTTCAAACTACATTTATAAAATGGTTGCCATGGTGTCTTTACGCACATCCGTGTTGTCCTTGAGAATCTTCTTTTTCCTGTTTCCAATGATTTTCTTGAGCTTTGGTGAAAAGAAGAGATGGATTAACAGTGGAAAGGGATCGCAGAAACTTCCATCTAAAAGTAAATCCATGATTTATCTGATTGTGGATTTTACTTACTGCTGATGTTTAACCATTAAATGAATGCATATAAAATAAACAGGGAGACCACAGGTAAGAAGTGATGAATTACAGTTAGTCTCATTGAGTATAATCATATCACAGTACTTCAACTTTGTTTATTTTATTTCAGGAATCATTAAGGAGTTTTATAAAAAAGGTAAATGCGGAATCTGTTTGAAATTGTTCCTTATTTTTACTTTCAGTATAATTTGTTGATAGAGATCCATATTTTTATTCAATATTATTTTCACTTAAGCAGCAGCACTTTTATGTAGGCAGGGGTTTTCACTGATCTTTCCACCTCCGACAGATACCCAATGGATAAAACTGGCACAGATTGTATTTCATGCAGTTACATGCTCCCAGATACCATATGGCTTTGTGAGCCTAGCGAAAACAATAATACAAATGCTGCAGAACATGCTGACATGCAGTCCATTCAACAAACTAGGCTTCATCTAAAGCTAGAAGTTATCTAAATAGAAGCAGACAGACATCATAGTCAATCACGTGGACCAGTGTTGCAGGAAATAATGCACAGCTCTCCAACAAGTTTAATGAGATGTACTAAGCTTGTAAGCCATTTGAGGCCATATAGATTCAAAACACATGGCCAATGAAAAACAAGACTTACGAAATTACAGGTACAACTTTCCCATACCTTTTAGGTGGTGGCAGTGCTGACGGTCCATACTTACAATTGTGGTAGTGTCAGTACTTGAAGCAGCATTAAAAGTGGCAATATTTTCAAATTTAGGTATGCACAAAAAGACTTGGGAGAAAATGCTTTAGATTTATTGCAAATGTCCCCTTGTGGGATTAATAAAGGATTATCTTATCTTATTTGGTGTCAAGTTTTCATATTTGTGCAAAACGTAATTGTCCCTGTGTTTGCAGGACTTCAATATTAAAATGCATAAATAATTACATCCTCTATTTAAAAATAAATCCCTGAATAAGTCTTTAGAATCCTTACCTTAAGAAACTCCTTTTTGTCCACATGCTCATTGCCGTCAATATCAAGCATTTTGAAAGCTATGTGAAATCCTGTGCGAGGTTCTGGAAGAGCAGCGCATTTTCATTATCAGGGTGCTGTCAGTTTCATAATCATAAATACACCTCTTCAATTACAGTAACATGTCTCAGGACTGAGTCGGAAACAATAGAGTCAACAAAAGAAAGCCAATAAATGAATCCACGAGGAAGTTCAAGTAAAATAGAGATCTGAATCTCTGACAGGGGAGATACCACCATGGATGCAACCACTGAATTGCATTCCACAACTTTTGCTATGGGAAAATACCAAACCTCCAAAAGGAATCAAATGAATCACAGGTGAATGCACTTTGAAAGATAACACAGCGTTGTTTACTGCTAGAGGAGCTTCTGTTAAGGTGGAGAAAAGCCACTGGAAGGGTCACTGCACAATAGTACATGCACAAGTTTGGGAACATAAAAACTTACTGGTCAGGATGGTTAGCAGGAATAGGTATTCTGTGTAGGATATCAAACCTGTAAGGCAAACATAAATTCATACTGAGCTACTCAAAAAGTATTTCAAGGGCAACCTGATAAAGGCTGGAAATTGGCTGTCATCCTGAACAACGGTCTGTGTATACAAAAGTGCATGCATGCCTGCACACACACTCTTATTCCTTTTATGCTCTTACTCTTATAATATTTTCTCGGGGTTTATCTGTTAATGTATATACATATTTACTACTCTATGTATCAATTGTAATGTACTTGCCTATCTAAAATGTATTTTGGTGTGTGTGTGTGTATTTATATAAGAGAGACAGAGAGGAGAGAGATATTAAGCAATTGACAAACACTTTGACTGAGAGTCTAAACCGTATAACTGGCACTAATCTGATCATTTGACATACTGATGACTTACCACAATCTCCCAAGTTTCTGAACAGGTCATTGCCAGACTCTGCTTTTGAGGCCATGGTTAACATTTTCTCAAGCTCCTGCAGGTATGACCAAAAAAGCAGATATGCAACACTTTCATTTCCAAGTCAGAAATAGTACTCGACATGTTCAATGTCAATTTCAGTCCCAGAAAGCTGATCTGAACACCTACCTCTTTAGTCAAAATCTTTTTCTGCAGCTTTCCTACACAAGAGGAAAACGGATACAATTCAATCACAAGACATTTTACTCCAGTCCTCCGGTATGAATTGGAAAGAATAGTGTTGTTACTTTTCGAGCCAGAGTGCAGTTCACATTCCTGTGTGTGTACATGGATACTTCAGCTAACCTTTTCTGGTGCAATTTGAAAATTCAACACCCGGGCACTGTTTTACAAGGCCTCTTCTAGAACAACACCTTAAGCCTCCTGACCCCAAGTCCATGCCCCTTCGGTTACTGTAGGGCATTTCGCCCCAACTATCTACATTTCAGTTACCTCTGTCTAGAAATTTTAAAAAGTCCAAAAACTGATTTGCTAAGGAAAACTGACACGTTCTGGTTTCTTCCACTCCTTCCCCAATCTTACTTCTTTCTCTCTTGTATACCTAATATTATGCATCTGTTATACTTGACTATTGTAGGGACAAATTCTGTTTTCCAGCCATTATGACTTATTAATCTAGACCCAAATTTAGGAAAGGGCCACAGGTATAAAAATGTATATAGCAGTCAACTTTCTTTGAATGCCTTGCTATATAATCTACATCCTATGAAAGAGGTGGGTCTATTCTATATGCCTCTGAACACAGTGGACTACCTCACACACTGTGGTGTGGTGTGAGGCAGAGGTCTAGCTCTATATGTTACATCACTTTTACATACGGTCAACATTCTCCAGCATCACAGAGAAGAGGAAATCCCTTGGGGTCATGTAAGGCTCATCTTCATAGATCATCGAGGCGAACTGGATGAAACGAATTCGTCTGGCAGGTAGATGTGGTGCTGAGCTCTCCTGAAACGGCACAAGGAAAATATTTGCATAACTCTGGCTCACATTTAACACATGCAATCACCTGTTCAGCTATACATACTGGATCGATGGATGGGCTGAGGGATGACATTTGTATTAATAGAAATGTAGAATAACTGGCTTCACACACCCACTTTGTTATTGGTAAGTCTATTTGAAGGAGAATTGGGGTTACATTTTGCTATGGCTTATCTGACAAAGCATATTTATAATTCACACAAAATATGTCTTTCATTAATTGTACTTTTGTGCAACACATTTTGAGTTGAAATAGAACAAATGCAGTAAAGCAGTCGACCCTGGCTCTTCACTGTCATTGTGAACACTTCAGGCAAATATCTTGATTATACTGTTATGAAGCATTTATATAACTCCTCAACAGAAGTACAGTTTGAAAAAGAGACCAGCCCTTCAGCATGTTTATATCCACCATGATTAAGTCCAGCAGTTGCTTGAGCTACACTTCATCTCTATTTCCAGGGGATGCTTGGGCCTTTAAGGGGAGGGTATTCACATCATTTGGTCATTGTAATTCAGTCTGTGCCTTGATCAAGGGACAAGTTCATTTATCATTTCTGAAGGACCCGGGGATCGAACTTTCAAGCCTATTACTAAACATATTGGTCTACTTCTTGAGCCATACTGACGAGATGAGAAATTAGCTAAACGTAATTTTGCTGTATGCCTACCATGACAACAAAGTGTATCAATTCAAGCGGAGAGACAAGGAGAGAACACTCGTTGTCTGATAAAGCCAGCTAACGACGAGTTCACTCACTTTGTTCTGGGCATGGACGGTGAAGGGAATCGTCCTGCTGTCTGCATAGTTATAATACGCTCCGAGTCCGACCAGAGATCCCAAAAGAGCAGAACCAGATCCGATGGCATACCGCAGCCTTGAAACTCCAAGACACTGAGGCCTGCTCAAAAACACCCGGAGCCCGACAGCGATCCTGGCCCAGACAGACATTTTCAGGAAGCTAAAACCAACAAGCGGCCACAGGTCTCCTAAACGTAGGGACTGTCTCTGCAGACATTTCCTCAGAAACCACGTGATACCCGAAGACTGCCGAATTCTCTCGGACACCAAATGATGCCCGGAGACTGCCGAATCACGTTTTGTATCAGGAATGTCCCGACTAGATTCAGGCCCATGGGTTCATATATGAAACAATTAAAATGCAATACAGGAAAAAACAGCAACATATATATATATATATATATATAGCTTAAACAGCAGTTTAAAAATCTACAATGATTAAAAACAGACTCAGAAATTTGTTTCAATGTCTCCATAAACAGGAGGAGTACTTTGTGTAACTTTGTAGGCTGTTAAAACGAACAGATATAAAAAACATGGTTCTGATATGTTATGTTTTTTGTTTATCTTCATGATACTGGGCGAAAAAAAGATTGCATGGTAAACGTTTAAGATTGCAGAAGATGATGAAAATGCTCCAGTCTGTTGCAATTCGCCATAAACAATGAAGTAGAAGAAGTTTCGGAAGAAACAAAGTAGAGGCGATTTCATCTTGATGCAAGCTCCATAATCCAGGCAAGAGAAATCACAAAAAAGTGAATTGTTTCAGCTGGATCAGAAGTTAATTCAGAAACGTTTAGTATCTCAAATGGGTGACAGGACGTCTCTGAATAAACTTCTGATCCAGCTGAACCGACTCATTTCTTGTCATATCCAATGTCATTTCTCTCCTGTTTCAATGGAGGCGGTCATACTTTTCCCATAATGCTCAGCGCGAGTAATTTAGGACCTGGTTCATAGTGTCCTCAACAAATAGGAGATTTGCTACTTTTTCTCCGCCAGAACAACACTTCAAAATAAAAAAAGCAGTCTTCTGTTGCATTTATGATAGCTTTTATTCACAAAGACCTTGCGTTTAGGCCCATTTGGGCTTGATGGAATTGATAATTATCCATCATCAACCGCTTATCCGAAATTGGGTCACGGGGTCATGTTGGAGCCTATCCCAGCGGTCATTGGGTGAAAGGCGGACATATACACTTGGACAGTGTCGCCATTTTGCTCTAGGGCTCGATAAATTAGAGATCCAGCGTTCTTCTCAAGAACACAGACAAACACAGATAAAAGTGTCTATTGTTAAATATATTGTCGAACATCTTCACCCGCTGTCCAATTCAAAGCCCTGCACGAAAGTCTGACGCGTCTCCATCACAGTAAGTATGTTGCTCAGCTGTAACTGCTATCACAAGTGTCTCGGCAAACGTCTTTTTTTAGGTGTGAATGTAATATGGTCTTTGACTATTTGACCATTTGCGAAATAGCCATTGGTAATGTAAAAATAAGTGATAGTGCATGTTACCGTCTGGAAATAAATAAATAGATTCATACTCGAACTGCAACCCGATATTAGTTAAAACTTGTGGAAGTGATAGACTTCTCCATTTTACACGTTGATTTTAGGTATGAACCCGGCTGTGCGTCCCTTACCTATTCAACATTGATAAAATACGACAAAAGGAAGACTACATCAAATTTATGTGTGCTTCTAGAAATTTAATACGTGGGAATATATTAATAGTGTGCAAGCCTAGTAAACAGCACATTTTAATTATTTTGAAATGGGTAATAAATAAAAAGCTATGTAGAGGCTACCTATTGAATGAGCATCTAGGGTTGAATTAAAATATGACAGCTTTAGCCACCAGGCTAACTTTCATCTGTTATCTCAAGCAATTAGGGTTCAGTGTCTTCCTCCAGGACATTTCAACATGCTTTCTGAAGGAACCATGGATCATACCACCAATATTCAGATTACTAACAAATCACTTTTCTACCTCCTAGGCTAATGCCAACACTAAATTTGCTTTGATATCTCGGTGTTTCTTGCACAGCATTCCTGTGGCATCTCTGACAAACACAAGTGTAGATGCAAATTACCAATTATCAATACGAAGCTCTGACTTGGTAGCTAGAGCAGCAACGTTTTTCCCTTTCTCTCCCACTTGAAAGTGATATTCTGACAAGAAAATGTTCATTTGGACAAAAAATAAACTTCCCAGCACCTCCTGTATATATGACAGTATGTTAGAAGATTCACAGACATTGAATAACTGGATGCATCTTAAAATATCTTCTGTAGACTCTTAAGTTTTCCATCCAAACAACTAATAGGGATTTATCCATTGGAGAAGGTTAACCATGTTATCTTTTAAGCTTGACAGAGATATATGGTAAAAAAAATGGACAATGGCAAATTTAAGGGATGAACAGAGTTTATGAGACAATATCATATTTCATATTTCCACAGACAGAATTTGGCAGATGTTACTCAGCCAATTCAATAAACAAATCAGAATTAAAATGTACATTCTTAAAACATACATTGAGTTGTGCAGACTTTGTGCAATACTGTATACATGTATTTTTATTCTTTTAAATAATCGAGTTGACCCTGCATCACCACTAATGTTTTACACTGTACACGAGGCGGTACTTGATTGCAAAACAGAAGTTGCATGGAGTTTTTCTTCTTCATTTCATTAGTTATTCACATTTCCACTCACATTTTATTGAAAACTGCATGTAGCGCCGATGAGTTTCAGCATTTCATTGATGCTATAAGAAAGCCATAAATACAGCGTAAAAATGTTTCTTTTGTAGCAAGTACTGTATGTACAGATGCAAATATCTCAAGCATACTGATCTGAAGCATTTATATAACCCCTCAACAGAAACACGGTTTGGAAAAGACCAGCCCTTCAGTTGATATCCACCACGATGAAGTCCTGCAGAGTTGCAAGAGCTACAGAGTATGTAGACCAGTTCATCTTTATTTCCATGGGGTGCCCAACTCTTTTAAGATGTTGTTTAACCGACAGGTTCTCCTCAGGTTACAGAAAACAAAAAGTAAATATATATCTAAAGAGAAAAAAAAAACTTTGATCACTACTTCATTGGAGTGTTTACATTACAATGCCATATACCTACATGTTGCTATTACACCTGACGTATGACCCACAACATTTATCAAACAGGAAGCATGGAGGCTTGAGCATAGTGTGTATGGAGCTGATCACATGGAGTTCTTTTTCACCGTTAACCAATGCTGCTGTTAGCAGATGATAATGTGGGATTTTAGTGATGGTATGTGTCCAAAGTGAGATCTTCAAGCTTCAGATTTCATATGTGTTGGGAGGGTGATGGAAAAACATTTGAAATCGATTATCAATTTTTAGAGTAAAAGCCAAGCTCAGAATATCCCCATTTGTTGATTGATTATCCTAATCAAATATTCTGACTTAAGCACGTGAAACGGGTTATTTTCACAAAACTAAATGGCTATGTATGACTTGAGCCAATGCAGGGGTGGGGGCGTTAATGGGGTCCACATCAAGTCCACATCAAGTTTGCATCACCAAGATCTGAGATTTATTTCATGTCATAGCAGCAAGTTGTAAGTTGGATAACAAAGACATACATATTTGTAAGACCTTCAGGAGGATAGCAAAGTTTTGAAAGTAATCGATTCTTCAATCAGATTCATGTCGCATGTAGCATTACTCACAGCATAAGGCAACATCACCTGTTGTGCTTTGCGTAACACTGACAGGCTGAAAACACTCAAAACATGGCTGGTAAGGCCAGATAAGTTGTGGACAAGAACACTGAAAGGTCAGAACCATTACAACCACACAAAAATACTAATGCCTCTATTTCAGAGATGAAATATATGCAATCGTAGGCTCTCTGCCAGATTACCGAGTAACTAAAATAATCTATTTGTAATTAATAATTTTTTCTACTAAATTGTTCTGACAGCATTGCATGACATGGCACTTTATGTGTTGACAATTGGAAATAATATGTAAATTGAGACAACTACACAGCACTTGCATCTTGACTTAGCTTATCAATTCGGGCTCGCTCTTAATTTGCAGGGTGCAGTCACACCAACACATATACTTCACACTGCAATTCCAAAGATGATTAAAATAGATCTGATGCATGGCCATGTAGACTCACCAATATCTCTTGAGTCAAAAAGGACTTTGGTTTTTGGTCTTTTCTTAATAAGGGAGAGTTGAAGGAAATCTGTTTATTTGTAATCATTTACAACCAAATCTTCAAATGCAAGCAAACTGTAATAACCAAAGGGGCACAGCAGAAAATGTCAATTTTTGCCCATGTTCAGTATATATTGTTTGTGTGATTTTTGCAACATCTTTAACATGAATGAAATGTAGCTAAGTTGTATCAGCATAAAAAAGTGAATTAATTTGTCCAGGTTGAGGTTATCTGCGCCTTTGAATTGGTTAGTAAATATAGTTGTCACTGACAAGGTGTCTACTCAGTCAGCTATTTGGACAGATGTGTGTGCGCGTGCGCATGTGTGTGTGTGTGTGCACGCGTGCGTGTGTGTGCGGGCGCATCCTGAATTGAAAGCAATCCAATATGATTATATGGTAGGCATATAAAAATACAACAGTCATACCAACAGTATGTCCTGCTGCAGTCTCTTCCTCAGTAAAACAGTTTAATGCAACTAGATATTGCTATACTTACATACACTATAATATTATAAGTATCTCTTAATTTGCATATTTTTTCATTTAAATGGAATAAACATGAATAATATAGTTGATTTGATTCTTTTTATTTGACTTATGTAATTAATACACATGTTTTGATTTCACCCATTTTAGTTCAGAGTTCTGTTAGAGCATATTATTAGTTGGTATACACACAAATGTAGGTATATACAATTTATGAGTTGAATCATGACAGTTTTACATTAACATCTGCTCCAACTGAGAGATTCCAATCAGTTTTAGCTGAGAGACACTGGGCAGAAAATAATTCTCAGGTAACTATTTGTAAAAAGAACTTTTGGGCGGTGTTTAAACCAGTTTTGGGCTACACAAATTTGACAATAACACATTTCACTGCTGATGCCATTGCAGACTCCTGAAAATATATTGCTCCAATACGACACAAACAGCAGCGAGGTCATACCGCTTTCTTATTCATCTCATTCTCTCATAAAATGCACCTCCGGGTTTGCACAAGCGGTCTGTGATAGCAAATGACATTTTTTCCATTCACATTAAAGCGTCGCAGTTCCAACTGTTCCAACTAACTTTGAGGACATAAAAATAAAGGCATACACAGGTGCACTGTTTCATGCAACGTTCTGACTTTAAGAGTAGTGATGTGTGCAAAGGCAATGGATCGCTTTGTGTTAATATTTGCATTGTCTTTTTGAACACACTTGGAGTAAAAAAAAAAGTAAAAAATTAAAGATTGACTTAAACCCTTTTTCTCTAGATGGGTCAGTAAAATAAAAATGATGATAGTAGTGAGAGAGAGGCTCATTTTGAGAACAAGTCCATTTACCATTTATATGTCGTTATAAGTCCTCACATTGTGGGGGTGGGCACGGTCTCAGAGCTTGGGGGATTAAGGCTTCATGCCTTTCTTGATACCCCGTGGTGGGTTGAACCTGCAACATCTGGCTTGTCAGTTCCCGATGCACACACTCTGCCATTGCATTACCGCAGCCCCAAAAAGTAACAATGATGATGACAAATAAAAATATTAAAGGTGAAATGTCCATGATTAACATTGAACTCAGGTGGATCATACCAGCATTCCATGTTATTAACATGATTCAAGATTGCCATGTGACGGGATTAAATGTCATCATGATTAGTATACAGATGTGCTACGTATTTAAGGTGCAGAACGGCCTGGAATAAGCTAAAGTGGACATGACAAACCATAGAGTTCATACTTGCAACTATTTCTCATTTCATTTTCCCTTTTCTTTCTCTAATAAAGAGAAGAAATAAAAAAGTGTATTGCTTCAAAAAACATTTTTTTTCTTTTTGAATATTGTGAAACATTTCATTCATCACTTGGGTTGTCTAGATAGACAGAGCATTACATTATCAGTCAAAGATAGATAGAGAAAGATGCTGTGAATCCAAGAGATTAATGAACGATGATGGGACATGATGGTGACTAATTCCTTGGATCTCTTGGTGGAGTCTGTCTTGGCCAATCCCTATCTACCAGCAGAGGGCACAATGCAAGCATTGATGTGTTGCATGGGTGAAAGGGAGTGGCTTAAAGGTCAGTCCATCACAGTAACAATAGTCCAAGGACCCTGGCCTCAGTGTGTTCTTGATCTGCAGCAGAGAAATACAGAGGATATGCACCTAGCTGCACACGCTCTTCAAGTGTCCCTTCTGCTTGTCACCTCCTGCTGCATTGGGCAAAGTTAAAATGGAGTGTGTGGGTGGGTGGCTGGGGTTGGGGGGCTCTCATTTGCTTTTACCAGATGTGCTGGAGCCCCCCGCCCCTCCCTCCACTCTGTCAGCGATCTCTGACGTGTCTAGCTTCTCTGACCCATCCCCTTTCTCTGACCTCTCCTTCTCAGACCTCTCCTCGCCATCCACCAGCTCGCAACTCTCTGACCTGGCATCAGCATCGCCCTCAGACTTCTCCTTCCTCTCGGAGCGGTCGGGGTCTATGGAGGAGATGCGTGGCTTGTCCCACTTAGCCATCTCTTCATGCTCAGCTATGCAGGTGGCAATGTTCGAGGTCCAGGCCCTGAGGTCATCCTACAAAACAATGAGGTACAAAAGATTTATCAGACTATGCTGTGTAGTGGTGAAGGCTTTTTGTACAGTGTTTTGCACTGAAATTTGTGTCAATTTTGTTTTACTTTATAAAAAAGATGAAACCATGTCTCTAATGTATTTTGAGGTAATTCTAGGGGGTAAGGCAGACTTGAATAATCAAACACAGAACGAAATGGGAGATTCTCGTGTCCATCATGTGTCATACATCATCTCAATTGATGTGGGCACACGTATAACTATCTAAAAAAAAAGACCCACAAGCACTTACTTGGACTCATGACCAAAAGCAAAAGAACATTGCTATTATAACTTCAATGCTATTTGACACTGGTAATTCCAATAGAAATGAACAGGTGAGGTGATTTAGTTATTCCTCTTTTTTGAAAGAATTCTAATAATATAATACTAATTTTAGGATTTTATATATTATATAGGCCGTCAAATTACTGCTCTCAGGGAGTAATGCATGAAATGAAAAAAATCAATTAAAATGTATGTATGTAAGACAATATTTTAGCAAAAGGACCAACACTAAAAAAAGTATGTACCCTAATGACTGTTATACCACAAGCAATGCTGTGTTTTTATGTGGCCTGATGTATTGTTACAGAACATGCTTAATGATTACTTAAAAAAGGGGTGGGGATTCTTACCTCATCTTTTGCGTGGAACACAAAGTTGTTTCCATCGTTTACTCTGTTGTGAATAATAGTGAGACATTATCATTCATTCCTTGCTGTAGCTCACTGTCAAAACTAATGAAAATTCTGGCTCTGTACTCACACGTCTGATATTGTGCTTGCAGGTTGCTATGTATTAATTTTTTCTGGTTTAATGTTTCTATCTCAACTGTATGAGCTAGAATTTGCCTAGTTATGCCAACTCTGAATGAACATATATAATACACTGCTTAAATTGATGGGAAATATACACTACAAGATCACTATAACTTAAACATGATTTGTTTATGGAATTAGTCAGAAATTAGATGTTGCTTATTCTTACTGCACAACGAAGACATTTTTCTTTTTCTTGTATCCCAACAAAGGATCAAATGAGCAGTGCATTAAGTCAAGAGGTGGCTCTCCGTTGTAAGTTGTAGCATGGTTCCTGGCATCCTTATAGAAGGTCATCTTTCCCTCTGTCAGTACGCAGTATACGTTAACCCAGGACTTGCTGTAACACAGACATGTGAAAAGGTCTGGCAATTATTTTTTATTGACTCAGAGAAACTTAGAATTAATCATTTGTAATGAAGTGTCCATGTAGCAATTATACTTGTTCTACATCATCAGGTGTGTGCCTCAGAAATAAATAGGACAAGCATCACATATGATGCAACGCAGCTAAATAGAATAGAGTACATTCAATTTCCTGGCAGATAAAAAATAGATAGGTCAAAGATTGTGGGGAAATAAAGTTATTCTTATGGTCAGTTTGCTTTTGTGCCACCACATTTGGATGGTGATGGTGGGTATAGGACAGCTGGAGCTTCACAGTGAATGATGGATGTCCCCCCCCCCATTTCAATGCAGATACGACTGCATTTATTCCCATAGAAAACCATATAGACACGGACAAAGCAAGACTGTACCCAAAATAATTGTTTTAAAGACTCCGCAAAATGTTCTAAATCATGTTTTCAGCTATGTGGTCCCTTGTAGTTTGCATCCTGGTAGATTGTGAATGTATTTTTGTAAATGACTTGAAAGGAATATGCAAAACACATTCTCATATATTAAGGAAAGAAAAGGAAAGCCATTTTATCTACTCATTCTTACAATGTTCTGTAGTTAATCCATCCTATTGTATAGGAGCAGTGGGCTGCTACAGTGTCCGGGGAGCATATAATAAGAGCACATATATGCTCATACATTAAGCACACATAAATTAAGATTTATCTCCCTTAATTTTTGACTTTAGTAATTTCTATTCACATTCTTAATTTCTAAATTCAAATTGATACTGTGATTTAATTTCATTGTTCCATCCATCGATTCATCCATCGTCAACCGCTTATCGGAAATTGGGTGGCAGCGGAACTGGAGCCTATCTCAGTTCTCATTGGGCGAAAGGCAGGGATACACCCTTGAAGGGTCGCCAGTCCATCACAGAGCAATGCAATTAGGGGAACAGTGTCTGGCTCAAGGAGACTTCAACCTGCTTCTCTGCAGGTGTGGGGCTTGAATCTGCAACCTTCTGATTGCCAGACGACTGCTCTACCCACTGAGCCATGCCGCCCCTTTTATTTCATTGTTTATATGTTTAATTTTACTAATGGACCATTCATATCAATTATTTCATGTATACTTTTGGATTTTAGTTATTGGCCCAAATCCTCAAATTGAAATTCACAAAACTCTTGTCCCAGTGTGATAGGTTAGATCTACTTTCATCCTTGTTTATTTTTTTTAGCCATTTGCCAAAGATAACAGTTGTGCGCAATCACAGCAGTGACAGACTGCATCATTGTGGTAATCAAATTAGCCAGCATTTCAGTAATATGAATCGGCATAGACTTAGTCTGTCAGAAACAATTTCCAATTTTGATAAGATGGGACTGTACACGCAAGTTGAGCATAGAGCTTCATCACTAGGTAATTTTTCTTATAAATGAAATTGAAAAGAATACCTTATAAAGCTAGGACTATCTAAGACCGTTTGATTTAGGAATTGATTTTGTAAAGGCTAAGTAGTTTTCACTCTTGAGATAAGTTGTGTGTGGTGGGGGGTTATATATTAACTTTTATAATTTCATCCGCAACCCAGCAGAACCCTGCATAAGCGGCTAACAATGGATGGATGGATAATTTCATTTTCTGATATATCCTTTGTACCCTCTGATTCTTGTGATTTGTCAGTGTTGGTTATACCTATTGGGGCTCCTCTGTTGAGCATCCAGGTCAGAGGTGGTTGCCTTTTTGCGGTAGAGGAAGCCTTCATTGTGGGCAGTGTGTGAAGGTGGCTGGGGGGTTGTCGGGGCACCAGTTGCTGGTGCAGAGCGAGAGCGCCGTGTCTCCTCAGGTTCTTTAGGACGGGGCCTCCTCCTCGGTTTGGGGCGGTCTCGAGCACGAGGACGTCCATCAAAGCGAGTCACAGGGGCTGAGAGACTGCTGGGAGGCCGGTATGGCTCTCCACGTGCCTGAAACAACATTGACAGAAAATAATTGGCCTGTATTTGCCAGAATTTGAACAGCTCACCAGGCCCTACTGATATGTCAAATGTGCTGTAAAAAGGATCTCTAACATGTTGAAATCAAAGTAGCACTATCATAAATGACAAAGGTACAGAACCTTCATCAGGTTCTTTTTTTGGGGGGGGGCATGTTAATAGTTTCACAAGGCTCAGTTACTTGAGATCGTATTCTGGTTTTATTAGATATGTTGTTTCACCCCCATTCCTACTATTTGCAGTCACATTAATAAGACATATGGAAATGATTTTTTGTAAGAAATATGTTCCAGTTCTTGTTCGTATCTGTTAATCTCAATAACAATATTTTTTTAACCATAATTTACTGCTAGCTAGCTAGATGGCTATAAATTTAGCTAACTAGATATGCTGTCAATAGTAAGTTCTGTTTTTATGTCACAATTTGTCTTCACATTGAGGGATGGACACAAACCTAGATGGAGTTTGGGGGATTAAGGCAGAAAGTCCTTCCTGACGCCCCATGGTGGGATTGAACCCTCGATGTCTGGCTTGTCATTCCCCAAATCATGGGCTCTACCACAGAGCTACTGCGGCTTCCCCAGATAGATATGTCAATAACAAATATACAGGCTTTATTTATTTCAGAATACAGTATGAGGCCATGGTAGCTCAGCAGTAGAGTGCACGCTTCGGGAACTGCCAACCCAGATATTCCAGGTTCAAACCCACCACAAGGTGTCAGGAAGGGCATCCGGCCTTAATCTACCAAGCTCAGTATAAGTCTGTGTCCCCCTTGTAATGTAGGGACTAATTATGACGAGTAAAAAGTGACCTCATTTATTTCAGAATACAGTATATTCCAAAACGATCAGAACATGTAGGGCGGTTACATTTATATTCATTTAGGCTTACATCTATTTTTTATGTCCCCCAATATTAAAACTAGCTTTTTTTGTTTTTGTCCGGTAAATTGATAAATCATTAGTTTATCTTGTCCTTCCCTTGAGGAAAACTAATGATTTATGGACTTCTCCCTCTTTAAAAGATTGGATTTACCTGCCGGAGTGTTGTGTATCTGTACAATTTTTCAGCACCTCTTTTAAATTAGATCTGATAGATATTTTACGCACACACCTTATGAACAGATCTGTGTGTGCAGACAGTGAATGCATAAGGCCCAATCTCACTCACTCAGAATGACATTAAATGACTTTAGATAATGCTTGTGTCATTGACAGTGTTGGCCAACTTACATGTGCTGCTTCTCGCTCCTGGACCTGCTCTACAATCTCTGCCATAGTAGATCTCTTCTCCCTGTTGTGACGACAGTCATGAGTTAACTGAAAACCACAAACCAAATCAATACGTAGTGTTAAAAATCAATGCATTTGGATCACTTTAGACAGTGCTGAGGAGGCAACTGTGATTTTCACTTTTGTTAAGGGGATCGGAGTTTGCCATCACCAACATGACTCGTCTTCTTACCCTGAACGCTTGTCGGAGCCCTCCTTCACAGATCCCTCGAGATCACTCGAGTCTTGTCTCTGGAGCCTCTGCTTTCCACTCCCCCCCTCCTGTTCACTGGAAGACTGTCTCTCAAGGCGCCTCCGGTAGCGCTCCTGACGGACTATCAGTGGAAGCTCATTGAGCCGAGCCTGGATCTCCTGTTCACTGGAGGTCTGTCTGCCCAGCTTGTACTCCCTCTCTCGCCTTAGGTGGTCCATTTGAGGATCAGAACGACTGCCACGGGGATCTCTTTGGAGCCTGCCGTGGAGGAGCTCAAGCCCAGACTCTGGCCCTATCATGTCCGCCATAGGGATATCCCCATACTGTTCCCGTTGCACTCTACTGGCCTCCAGGAGCGGGTTTACTGCTTTGTGGATGTGGTTGATCCTTGGCTGCATGAAGTCAGCTTTCAAGTGCTGCCAGGCATACGCCATTTTAGGGTCCATTATTCCACCACTCTGAGCTAAGTAACCAGAACTTCCCAGACTCCCGCTGCCATAATTATTTTGTGCCAGGTAGCCTGAACTACCCAGACCTCCACTGGTCTGATAATTTTGCGCAAGGTAGCTGGAACTCCCCATATTTTGCTGTTGTGCCAGATATCCCAAACTCCCTAAATTAGACTGCTGTGGCAAATATCCACAACTCCCCATATTTTGTTGTTGTGCCAAATATCCAGAACTGCCCATATTTTGCTGCTGTGGCAGGTAACTTGAGATTCCAACCCCCCCACTGCTTTGCTGTTGAGTGAGTAAGTTGCCTAAACTGTCCACTCCTCCAGTGCCTTGATGGTTTTGCATCAGGTGGCTAGAACCACCTAGACACCCAGTATTCAGTCCAAGGTAACCAGACATTTCCACAGCCCCACCAGTTTGATGATTAATTCCAAGGTAACTGCAAGTGTCTCCTCCAGTGCTCTGTGGGTTCAACCCTGGGTAGCTGGGGCCATCACTAATTCCGGCCACCTGGTGATTCATTCCAAGGTAGTTGGAGCAGTCCAGCTTACCAATAGCCTGTTGATCCAGTCCATGGTAGCCTGACCCATTTATGATTGGGCCGATGGTTGAGGCCAATCTATGGGATGATGAGGTGGCACCTAGTTCCAGACTAGTCTGTGTGGGCTTGGGTTCGGTATGCGCCTGGACCGTATGCCTCAGGAAAGATGAGGTAGCCGAGGGGACAGTACGAGTCAGACAAGACAACGGGAACATCCTTCGACTGGAAAGAGGGATGGCTTTTTTCGCCTCTTCTTGTTTTGTCTCAGCCTGGAAGTTAGAGTTGGACACATGAGCATATGGTATAAACCCAGTGATGAACTAAACATTAAGATGAGAATTTAAGGTATGACAAATGAGTCTAAGGTACTTTTCTTGCTCTTTTTAAAACCATATAGGTGTATGGGGAGTTTATGTCACTTTTATCAGACATGTAAAAAATGGTGGAAAAGATAGTAAATCGAAGGAGACTGCAAACGAGGGTACTCGATATGCAACAAAAGTCATAAGCTGAACTTGTGCCTACATTGCACAAAACACATGGTGTTAGCCCCTGCTGCTAACCCAACACAAAACCCCAAAGTCAGTCCCCTCCTGTGGTGGTGCTAGATCGTGAAATTGTGACTCCAGCAATGATGAAACATTTATTTACAACCAGGCTTACTGAAGAAAGCTGCCGTAGCGAGCTGAAGCGTTCTTTCCAGGTAACCGCAGCCTTGCGGAAGGCCTCGTGACGGAGGATGAGCTGCTCAACTTCATCTGTCTGGGCCTGAGCCGCTCCTCCCTCTGGTTCCTTGGAGGTGATAAGTGGCTCCTTAGCCTTCAGCCAGGCCTCTGCCTTCACTGTCTCCTGGGCAAACTGGAACATCTCCTGCTCTGGAGGGAGAGAAGACACAACAGCCCAACCACCACCACCACCACCACAATATAGTTAAACACATGCTCCATTTTAAAATTCACCTGTTGTAATTTATTTTATTGCGATTTGCGATAACATTTAATTTTATTAAATTTTATTCTTTAATGCGTAGGTTAGTATAGTGGATGAAGATTTTATAGTATGATTTCATTTTATCATTGAGTGTGTTGTGCAAGCTCAAACGAGTAAAGTGGTCATGTTCATGCATAATTCATGCGTGATACATTAACTACACAGTAACAGTGAAAAATGGAAGAATCATTTTTCATTTGAACCCATTCAACTTTTAACATTATGCAGTATTGAGAGCAATCTTTGTGCCTCTAACTGTCCAGTGAGTTACTCACTGCGTTGGAGCTTCTCTTGATGTCTGTCCCATTTTTCAACAAGATCCTTCTGCTTGGCTAGAAGGCTGTCCAATTTCTCTTTTATCTGTGGTGACAGGCAGATTGTTTCCATAATCAAAATAACATATTGCTTAAGATCAGCTTCTTGACAAAGGAAACGTGTGACGTTCATCTTTTTTTATATGATTATGATGTGCCCGACCTCCTCCATTGCAGGATTGCCTGCAGCTAGCAGGATCTTCCCCAGATCTGCACACTGATGTATAGTCTTACTGCGTCCTTCCATCTTAGCCTTCAGCTCCTGGTGTTGTTTCATCATCACCTCCAAAGCAGCCAAATCCCTGAGACAAGACAAGATGGTATAGGAAACTGAAAAATAAAACTCTGACCATTAGGAATTATGCAGATCGACAATGGGTAATGGATAGTTTGGTGTGAACCTTATTCATAGAAATTTAGTAGTTGGATTATCAATCCGCTATTTGAAATTAATTGACCAGGGTTTGAGAAATAGTACTTGTACACATAATTGGATACTCCACACCACATTTAATCCTGCAGTTAATGTTTCGTTTACCAATTAATCTAGAGCACCAGGGTTCCCACTTAAAATAAATAAAATAAAAATACTGGAATTTTCAAGAATAATTTCTATAATTTTTCAATTAAGACCGCTGTTGCTCATAGTGGGTCATATTAATCAATATTAACTCTCTGTGGAAGTCTCAAAATGGACTGTGTAACTTAAATGCTCACAGAACATACTGACAAATTTTCTAACCATTCAGACATCCCAGAAGCTAAAGATATTTAATCTTTAAAATATTACACCTAAAACATGTCATTTAAGTAGGTAAAATTCAATTTTATAGCCAAGCTTTAATTTTTTTTTGCCCTACCTTCTGAGCTAGGCCACCAATATGAAATTAAATTAAGCAGGTCCGTGACACAATTAGCTCTCGCATTGTGGAAGTGGAGGGGGCAGCATGGCTCAGTGGGTAGAGCGGTCGCCTGGCAATCGGAAGATTGCAGGTTCGATCCCCAGTCCTGCAGAGAAGCGTGTTGAGGTGTCCTTGAGCAAGACACTGTTCCCCTAACTTCTCTGCCCTGTGATAGACTGGCGACCTATACGGGGTGTACCCCGCCTTTCGCCCAATGAGAACGGAGATGGGCTACAGTTCCCGTGCGACCTGAGTTCGGATAAGCGGTTGACGATGGATAGATGGATTGTGGGAGTGGACATGTAGTTGGATGGAGCTTGGGGATAAAGACCGGATGACCTTCCTGATACCCTGCTGTGGATTCAAACCCACTGCCATTTGCTCATCAGTTCCTAAGGCGTGTGCTACCCACTGAGCTACCACAGCCCCGCCCATATGAAAATAAGCTGAGCAGCAGAATTAAACTGAACATACCACAGGAGGTGATTCCTAAACTAAATCATGTATGTTGTAGGTTTCCCATTTGTGTCAGTGTAGAAGACCACATAACATTTGTCAAGTAATAAAGGTTATAATAGATAGTCTTACCTAGGTTCTGTCCACCCAATCTGGCCCATGATGCCTTCCATCCACATTAGGTTTTCACGCACCACAGAAAAGAACTGTACTTTGTCTGTCACTGAGGTGACCTGGACCCGACTAGCTGCACAGGAGCTTAGTAGCTCCTTCCATGCCTCCATCACCTCCTGCTCTTTCACCATGATGGCTTCTGCTTTCTCCCCAGCGTAGATGGTCCTCAGCTGGGCAGCATTCTCCTGCAGTTGCCTTACCTGCTCAAAGACAGGGTGACAGATTTTTTTGGACTTAGTTATTGTTCAGTACATTGCAGTATATTCAGGTGTGTATATGTTCTATCAAGAAAAGCAAAAAGTAATAGTTAGGTTTCTGGGACGGTTCGGTTTCAGTCATGCAAACCGTGAAAACCTTTTATCAAATCTTCTTTGGCCTTTTTGCAAATACAATGCAAAAAAGGCTGGAAGGAATATCGCAAAAATGTTAGCAATTCATCGATGTTTTCTTTGGCACACACTTCAAAAAGCAACACAGTTATAGAGTTTGTTTTTAGAAAACAAACATAGTAAAATCTCTGTGTCTTCATATGTGTGTCTTCTTAACAAGTAGACTGGATGGATGGGCTTGGTGAAGATCTGAAGCGTGTACCTGTGAGACTAGCAGTTGAAGGGCATGCTCAAAGGAGTGCATGAGTCTCTGCAGGGTAGCAGGATTGGCGATGCTGGCTTGGCATGCCCTCACCTCTGGCAGCTGCCTCATCTTCCCTGCAATCTGAGCCAAGACCTACAACACAGGACAGTGTGATCATCACGAGGACTTTAAAAATAGATGCCGCATCTAATGACTAGACCATCTACCTTTTAGAGTGATGACGGTGAACATAGCAAGATTAAATTATGTTTTTTTGTTAGTCCAGACTCTACCTCTTTGCAGTCGGTGAAGAACTTGTGGAGCTGGTGTGATGCCGCCAGCATCTGCCTGCGTGTCTCCATCAATTCCAGTAGATCAGCCCAGGACTCATTCAATCCATCCTTCCACTCGGCAATGGTTGCCGCATCAGCATGACCACAGTCAATCATCTCATTCACCATTTTATTCACCTGCTCCAACCGCTGCTGTCCCATGCTGTTGGTTTCTGAGGAAAACTTGGTGAACTTCTCCTGAAGCACCTGGAACAACAAAGAAAGCCACACAGTCGTACAGTACTGGCATGCCACCAACGGACCATTCTTTACACATCATTAGTTGATTTACTGGCATCAGCTTTCACTAACCGTGACTTCCTCAAGGTCTTGACCCAG
Organism: Regalecus glesne; assembly: GCA_900302585.1. Taxonomy (NCBI): domain Eukaryota; kingdom Metazoa; phylum Chordata; class Actinopteri; order Lampriformes; family Regalecidae; genus Regalecus; species Regalecus glesne. Next base: position 23,398 of record OMLC01042092.1, read on the forward strand.
GTCAGTGGAGGTGGCCACTGTCTCATGCTCGGTGATCCACTTCTCCAACTCTTCCACCTCCTTGTTGAGCTGATAGAGCCAGTATTGCTGTTCCAGCTTGGTCTTCCTATGCTCCACCATGTCTTTCAGAGACACATACAGCCGGTCTATGTGGGACTGCTGCTTTGTGATCTGCTCACTGTATCAGATAGAATTAAATAGGGTGTGTGTGTGTGTGTGACAAAGATAAAATTACAAAACATCGTATTGGATCCGTAATAAGGCATATATGCTAATACGGCAATCTCAACTGTATAACTCGTGGGGTTTTATAAAACCTGATGAACTTTTACAATTACAATTTTCAGCATTATCTCATGCATGTTGTCCATAGCACCCCATTAGCAGCCATAATAATGTTTCTGAAACGCCACCAAAATTGCTTCCACTGGTGAAATCACTAACATACAATCTGATACCTTTCTGGGTGTCCCATTTCCAGTAGGTGCTGGCATTGCTGGGATAGCATCCCAACTGTCTCTGCATATGTCTCTACAGTCTGCTCTAGGGCCAGGTGGCTCTTCAGTAACTGCAGAGTGCTCGCCTCATCCTGGAAATAAGGAGGAATAATATCATCCTAGGAGTCTTGTAATTCTGCGTTCCATTTATGTGCTTGTGTTTGTTTTTGTTATGGTCAAAGTTCCCCATACCGTGCCTTTCTCTTCGTTTACAAGCTGTAGCTTCTCACCAGACAGCCAAGACTCCACCTTGGCTGCCTCACTGTAGTACTGTTGAGCCTGCAGCACGGCGTCTAGCATCACGGACCGGCGCTCTGTTTCCAGCCGTAGCACCTCCCACAGGTGACGTACATGCCCTGCCCCTTCCCGTACAAACTCCACCTCAGGGGTTCGCAGTGAAGCAATAATCCCTGCTCGGTCCAGAACCTCCTCCACACGTGCCCGCCGCCCCGTAAGCTCCCTCTGGAGTGTCTAGAGGGATCAATCAGGGATAGGGTCAGAAGTTGTGCGAGTTGAGGTCACATTTCGGTTTCAGCTGAAATAAAAATGAATAGTTGATGTCTACATTGTGCTGGTGGTGAGTTTTCTGGGCCGCTCTCTGACACTCACCTGGTTCCTTTTCATGTGCTGCTGCACACTTTGTAGATTGTTCCCATATTCCTTGGAGGAGGCTAGGGGAAGCCTCTCCTGAATCCACAGCTATAGAATGCATCAATGTCATAAAATAATAATTTCCACAATCATTATCAACCTACAGTGTTAATTTTTGTAACATTAGATATTTTCTTAAAGAGCAAAGTTTAAAAAATAGACCTTGATAGTTACATTACAACTTTCTATCGAGTAATACAGTTTCAAACCAACTTGACTGTCGTATTTATTTTCCATTGCTTACTTTACAATGTCTACTGCGCGTGTCTATTAAGATGTAAATTCTGCAATTCTATATTGTTAAAACCTATTGTGTGTAGTACATATTATATTTTTTATTTAAAAAAGTTTGCACCAATAGAAAAACTTGATGTACATAGTTACTGTGTTAATACTGACTGATACACTAAAAGGTAGTACAATCAAGTGAAATTGAAATTTATAAGTTGTGATAGTTGTCACAGGCTGACACTCCCTGTTTGCGGAAAGCTGCATTCTGAGACCTAGAGTTTCATTTGGTCTTCTGAATCAACACCATATTTCTTCAAAAATTGTTCATTTGTAGACTTATAGTCTACTTCATCTTTTACATCTGCTACTGCAACCATTTTGCTATTTCTTGAATCTATTTCATTCTCTATTTCACAGTCTATTCTTTCTTTTGGAGAAATGAGTTTAATGATTTGGGGGCTTGGAGAAATGGAGCATGTGACTCACAATCTCATCCTCAAGGTCCTGGGCAACTTGATGCATTTCTTTGGAAGCCAGAAGGATGCGGCGTCTCTCTTTTAGTGGCTCTATGAGGCGGATGATCCGGGTTTCCACTATGCCTGATTGCTCACTCCCTCCTCTGTCACTGCCTTCTTTGTCCCCTGCCATCAGCCCTTGCTGGGGTAGGCAGACCCCCTGGAAGCTCCCCAGATCTCCAACATCCTTATAAAAGTCTCCTATCTGAGACTCCATGGTCTGTGCCGAAAGGAAGAGAAAGGTCAAGTCACAGGCAACTAAAGGATGGCCAAACGCACTCCTACTCAGCTATTTGCTTATTTGAGCATTTTGGTGTTATAAGTTTCTTCACTTCACTAGCAAAATGTGAGTAGATTGTTTATTAGTACACAACCAAGGTCAGTGGAATTTGTTTTTAAAAAAAAGATCATGCACAATAATGAGTATGTGTATATAGCATGTATGCCGATGGTGTGTAGGGAAGGGATTATAGGGTGGTATTCAGTCCTGATAGCTAGGGGGAAAACTTTGTGAAGCGTGTAGTTTTAAGAGGACAGTGACGTATAGCGCCTCCCTGAGGGATGAGCTGGAAGAGGTGATGAGCAGGATGTGAGGGGTTGGAGATTATCTTTTCTTTCTTTTCCCAGTCCGTTAAGTAAATGGAGATTCAACTGAGGGAGTGGGTTGTTTTATGATTTTTTTAAAATGCCTTGTGCATAATACACTGCAGTTTTTTCCATGTTTGATTGTCTGTGCCACTGTACCATATTTCAAAATAAGATGTCATAATGGTAATGGAGTCTCTGTTCATTTATATGGGTACTTTGGGATTCTGCATGCATTACAAATCAATGAGTTCTTAAGTTCTGATTTTATTAAACAGAAGGTTAGTGTTTTTCCACCCAGTGACAGCTTGCTCTATTTCAGTGTGGTATAGGGTTCCATTATTGTTGAAGGTGAACCCTGCAATGAATGGGTCATCTGCGTAATTTATTATATTCACAGAACTGTCAGTGAATGTCAAGTAGGTGGTATAAAGTGGAAAGCGCCAGGGGTAGACAACACACCCCTGAGGAGCACCAGTACTGAGGGTATAACCATGTGAGGTTAGGTTATTAACCTTTACCCTCTGTGGCCTGTTCCACAGGAAGCTCCAAATCCAGTGGTATATGGCTGGGTCAATGTTCATATCCAAGAGTTTGAGTGAGTTGATGGAATTGAAGGTGGAACTAAAGTCTATGAACAGGATGTGTGTGTAGGTGTTGGGTGATTCAAGGGCATGGTGAAAGGCTATATACTAATTACATCCTCAACAGACCAGTTAGGTTGGCAGGATAATTCTTATGGGTACATCATTGGGAAGGTGCAAGACTCCAGATATGACAGATTGATATGCTCAAATTCTTTCATGGCCACAGATATTAGAGTGACTGGTCTGAAGTCATTGATGCAGGTGGTCTTTGAGGACTTTGGCAGAGGAATGATGATAAAGAGTTTGAAGCACTGTGGGACTGTACATTGGTTTAGAGAGGTGTTGAATATGGTGGAAAATAAGGGGACCTATTGTGCTGGATAGTGCCCCAATAAAGCAGGACTGAAGCCGTCTGACACTGCTGATTTCCTAATGTTCAGTTTCTTGGGGGGGCGGCATAGCTCAGTGGGTAGAGCGGTCGTTTTGCAATCGGAAGGTTGCAGGTTCTGCCATATACCATGTCGAGGTGTCCTTGAGCAAGACACTTAACCCCTAACTGCTCCCAGAGTGGTATATGTTGGCAGCTCACTGCTCCTATACAATAGGTTGGGTCAAAAATGCAGAGGAATGTAAATTTCCCTTTGTGGGACTGATAAGGGATTCTTTTTTTTCTTTTTCTTTTTTTTCTTCTTTTTTTCTCTCGCCTCATTCTCCTATAATGCAAAAAGGTAGCATAGGAATGGGAGTTGGGTTGATGGTTTGGGGAAAAGCTTTCTCAAAACTTGCATAAGACTAATTTATCTGGAGGTTTATGGTCATTTTCTGGAGGGGCACAGGTTTTTGTAATCTATCATTTCCTTAAGATTTTCCTGGATTGGTCAAGTTATTGGAAGAGAATTATTGTTCGAATTTTGTTGCGTAGCTGGATCTAGCTTTTATTTTAATGTAGCATGCAACTTATACTTGGCTGGTCTGTATTACTCCCAGTTTCTGTTTTTTATGCCCAGTTCTTGTCTTTGAGCAGGAGATTTTATTCTTTGGAAAACCTGGGGTTTTATTGCCATACAATGTCACTGTTCTGGTAGGGATTCACATTTGCCAAATAATCCTAATAGACATCCACTAAAGACAAGCCCGGGTCTTCAGATAAGACATCTAGGAGCTTTCAAAATTACCTGGAATTTCTGCAGCTGTTCATTGAAGGTGGGGAGATGATGTGCCTGTTCCAGCTGGGGGGGTTGTCGCTCTAGGTGGGACAGTTGGTTGTCCAAGTCTGTGTAGCTCTTCACAGCTGGCTCGGGCTTGTTGTTTTCAAAGAGTTGTCGAGCCTTAGCCTTGGTGGTGCTCTCCAGGTCGGACCAGCATTCCTGGATCTCCTCAAGCTTTTGCTGCACAACCGACCGCAACTCTGGCTTTTCCTGGATCAGCTCCTGACCCTCCTGGTGAAACCAAGAAATTAGATTCAAAGTGTTCAATTTCCCCCTAAGGGATAATTCAAGATAGCAACACTTGGTACTTTTGTAATTTATGTCTCATAAAAAGAGCTCGGGTATGCTCATCTGAAGTCACAATCCTTGTGCTTTAGCTTGTAGAAGAAGCTTTATTTATTTATTGTTTTATATGCATACAACATGTTTTAAATTTGCATTTAACCCATCTTATTTTACACCAACAGTGAGAAAAATGCTATATAAAAACAAGTCCATTTGACAGCCTTTGTCCCTGGGGAGTAGTTAGGGGTTCAGTGTCTTGCTCAAGGACACTTTGACACGGTTTCTGTGGGGGCCAGGGATCAAACTACCAATCCTCTGATTACCAGATGACCGCCTTACCTCTTGAGCTACGCCTCCCCAATAGTAACAAAGATCATTACAAACCTTCTCATTTTAAACTACTTCAAGTGTTCGGACGATATTTTTTCATGGTTGAATGTGTTTGTCATTCTTACTGTCATAGATTGATATGTTTAATGCCAACTTATGCCTCAAGTTGTGTTTTATATAGGCTAGGGTGACTTGTTTCATTTCATACCATGAAGACTGTAAAGAACTAACCTACTGTGAAAAGTATCAATCACAATTCCCCATTTTACACGTGAAACAGTGAAAAAATATCTACTTTACTGTTAATTAAAATGATTGGTTGTTGACCATTTTTCTATAAATAGATAATATATTAGATGTGACATAATGGATATTCTCTTAGTATATGTCCTAACATTTCACAAGAGGATTGTAATCATTACATGACTCTTGGTTATCTCGATCAATTCTGAGTTTTTTTGTAAACATATCTGTCGTCGATGGACAAAAGGGCCAAGGCTACAGAACTCCTCTTGCAAAGAGTTAGGTGTATGGGATAAAGTGTTGCCTTAGGCTAACCTAAAATCCATGCATGGAAAGTTTAATATAACCCCATTCTGTGTATTGCCTGTGCATCCTCCTAAATCTTGGGCTTTGTTCATGTCATGAGCTGGATGAGAAGATGTGGAGGGATCAAAGCATGTGGCATTTCCCTTTGTGTCAAAGGAGCTCTCAGTATCCCCTTTCCCACTCCCTGAAATAGAGCCTGCCGGATTTCCTCACAAAAGCGTGCTCTCTATGAGGACAGTCACCACATTGGAACTTCCCTCATTTCCTTCATTAGGGACCCATTGGCTATGAAATTTTAGTCCTCATGACAAGTTAAACAGCAATTGACTTATATTTTCAAAGAAACAAGCATTTTGTGTTGCCATCCCATAACTGGATCAAATAATGAATGACAAATTCATTCATGGCTGCCTGTACTGGAGCAACAATTGGAAAATATGACAGATTTCATCTTTCAAATCCTACTTCTTCCCCTTTATCTTTCACAGAGGACTGAACCTTATCCTGTGGCTCTCATAATGCAGTGCTGCATCCCTCCTCTTGGCACAGGCTCTGCTTAACTGCTGCTAGGGCTCACTGTCACATTCCTCTCTCACTTCTGTCTTCCTTAGCTGCTCTCTCCCTCTCATAATGCAGAGCCAGCAAAAAGCAGGTCTCTCTCGGTTGCTCTCCCTCATTTCTCTCTTGGCTCTACTGACACACACACAGAGTGGAAAGAAATCAGAGTGTGGGAAGAGGAGGAGAAAGGCAGAGTGAAGAGAGAAAGGGAGGAGAAAGGAGGTGGAAAAGGTTTATGGAACTGAAATTAGGCTGCTGTTGTGTGGGTCTGTGCTCAACCATAGGCACACTTGGACCCGAAAGGTATCTTGTGAGAGGAATATTTCAGGTAGCCGCCACTGACACAGAGATATCTCTATGGTCACTACAGAGAATCTTGCTACTGTGGTTGCATTGTGTCTCTAAACTGCAAGCTTGCTTGTACGGCTGATATTGCACTGGGAAATGGTGGGTGGCATTTGAATGGCTTGATTTATACCGTGGACACGAACATGAAATCATTCAGTCATGCACAGAAGTAGCAGCTTCTAACATGCTACTGCAATATTTAGCTTTCGATCTGGAGAACGTTACTTTTAAGGTTAAGACATCTTAAACTGAGTGGCTGACCAAAAAGTAGTTATGCTCAAAAAAACTGTATCAGTGGACCAACAGAGCAACTTGATGTTTCGTGCAATTTGGTCTCATCCCACATTGTAATGCTAAGGTTATAACATAATGATACACTGAATAGAATAGAATTTGCCACATAACACAGGGTGGTGGAATTTGATACTTGAGGGGTGCATGCACATTACTATTGACAAAAGAGGGAAAAAGAATCAAGTGGAGAGGAGGAATACATTCATAATAGTTTGGGAAATAGCCAAAACAGCTTGATTAATCGAAAAAGTCATAACTCTAGGCTATATTTAGAGATGTTGATTGACAGTGTGAGTGTGACTCACTCTGAATCAAATACATTAAATGGAGAGCTGACAGCATGCTCTGAAACCTAGGAGGACACCAGTTATGTGTACGTGTGTGTTTAATACATTAGCTTGATAATTCAACTGTAAGTGTGAGGTCCAGGGCAATAAAATGGATACTAGCTTATCATAAACATTTTGAAAGATTTTTTTTCCAGTCTGCTTGCATAGAATATCTGTTTCTGGTCTCAGCAATATTCTACAGTAGGTGAAAAACAGCCAAGTAAAACTATGACCTTGTCAACACTTTTAATGAGCTAAGATGCTGACATTACAAACTATGCACAAAATCATAGTATATATTTTTTGGGTTTTTAGTTGTAAATAGCTTCTTTTTGACATTTTTGAGATTTTTATTTATTTTTGCTAGACAACATGTTTCAGCTACAACAGAAGAAAATAATGTTACAACACTGTTTGTACGTCAGGGCAAAAAAAGGCCAGTCTTGATGGAGTTGCAGCAACTGGGTCACTGATGTAGAGCAAGCATTAAATACCACACACACACACACACACACACACACACACACACACACACACACACACACACACACACACACACACACACAC
>OMLC01042093.1:0-31973 GCA_900302585.1 Regalecus glesne
AGGAAGGAGGAAGTGGTAGCATGTGTCTCCTCCAAGTCACATGACCACTAGCCCTCACTAGTCCACACATCATGGTCTGGTGGGGAAAGCACAGTGCTTGGCTGTCAGAGGAGAATGAAGCAGAGTACTTTCCCTTCACTTAACCAAGAGGCCTGGACCACCCAGAGGGGGACACTAGTGAACCCACAATACTTTATCCAACCTAACCCCTATACCCATGTGAGGCTTAGCCAATTATGACCCACTAACTATGGACCTCTGGCTGTGGTTGGAGACGGTGCAGCTGGGATTCAAACACCCGACTAGATGAGGCAGAGATGTACTGAACATAGGTGTCCTACCCCCCTACACCACCGGGGGCCTGATGCTTGGCTTTTAAGATTGGATAATATGGGACTATGTTGCATGGGGCCACACTAACTCAGTGGTAGAGTACACGCTTCAGGAAATGATGTGTAAAGAAGGCCATCTGGCTATAATCCCCAATGTTCCATCTAGGTCTGTGTCCACAACATGGGGACTAATTGTGAAACGTAAAATGGACTTCATCTGATATGGAACCATGTTGCCACTTGCATTATCTCCATTTTACACCCGGAAATCCCTCTAGGGGATCGCAGGCAGTCACTTGTTGCTAGTCTTGTTTGGGCAGGCAGGTGATTGAAGAGGGGCGGTGCCTGCTGCAGTTCAATTCAGCTGATTGCTGTAGGCTGGTTGTGGAGGCTGGCTGGTAGCTGGTTCAGCAAGAATTATTAGTCCCGTAACGGCTTTCACATATACTCGTTGTTCATGTGTCTTCTGTTTTTGCTTATGGATTTGCCGTTCAGGAAAGGTAGACCACTTGCTTTCCAGTCAGGAGAGGTTTGAGGTGAATAGAAAGTGCAGTTCATTGCTGATCTGACACCATTCCATGTTGATTCAGCATTTATCACAACAACATGGGTGAGTTGTTGTTTTTGCACTCTCATTATAGAAAACAACTATACACTGAGGCCGGTTTGCAATATATGATAATATACTATACAAATAAAATTGACTTGACAATGGCCGTGAACTAAATTTAATTTAGATTTAGATACTTTCATTTGCACAATATAGATAAACATTGTATTGAATATTTTTTTTAGACAGCTTACTAAAAAATAATTTTATATTAACAACACTATCATTAGTATGTATACCAATGTATTGAACATGGTAAGTGCATGTTAAACTACATGCATCATGCAACAGTCCTTTTTGACTATATTGAATGCTAATCTTTAGGTACCATAATGTTATGTTAGGGGTCAGGAGGTAGGCTGGTTGTCTAGTATTTGGAAATCCCTGGTTCCTTCAGAAAGGGTGCCCCTAATTGTTTGGGGCAACAGATGAAAATTACCATGATGGCTTTATCTGGCGTATTTACGTTCTAAATGTTCATTAGTATGCACTGTCCCTACATATGTTGTTGTTGTTGTGTTTACATAGTCCACATACTGCAGCTCACCTGTGTGGCAACCCAAACTGCTCGATAGGATTGTATTTATGCACTGTACTTTGGGGCTATGGCAGCTCAGCAGTAGAGCACATGCCTTTCATTCAGGTGCAGTGAGTGTGTATTCCACCATGGGGCATCCGGCCTCAGTCCCCTATGCTTGGTGAGTGTGACGGATCATTATAAAGCCCTTTGAGTGGTCGTATACCAACTAATGAAAAGTATAATTTAGTTGCAGCATCTGTAAAATGTCTCTTTGACAACAAGAATGTAGTGCTCTCAACTAGATAAGCCAGTCGTGCTCTAAAGAGAACCCTGCTCAGTGGAGGGATGGTCAATGGGGAGCAGTATCCCTTAACTGACATGCAGTTGTTCAGACTGACAGTGAGTTGTCTGGTCAGAAAGCCCAAAACGCCCACATCCTATTTACCATTACTCATGGCAAGTTGTTCATTATATCAGAGAGGCTGGGGGGAGTGTTGGGCCAGGATGGGTTTAAGATGTGCTAAATATGATGATTAACTATTGTTTAAGTGAAACCATTTGATCAAATTACTGAAACGACACACGGGTAAAAATCAGATATGTTTTCAGTTTTAGCCAAACAGCCTTTATAAATAGACTTGACTTGACTCTACTCCACACCAATTGGTTTTTTTCTTTGTTCTACAACGTCTAATGAAATATATTAAATGCATTTCAAGTCAGATGGCTTGATTAGAATTATTTTTAATTAAATGATTTTTTTTTCTACTCGAGTAACTCTCTATTATATGATAATTTGAAATCCATCCATCCATTGTCAACTGTTTATCCAAAGTTGGGTCGCGGGGGAACTGAAGGCTATCTCAGTTTGGGTGAAAAGGAGGAATACACCCTTGAATGGTTGCCAGTGTATCACAGGGCAGAGCAATTAAGGGAATAGTGTCTTGCTGAAGGACACTTCATCACGCTTCTCTGCAGGTGCGGGGCTCGAACCAGCAACCTTCTGATTGCTAGACCCACTGAGCCATGCTGCCCCACAATAGGCATGATTCACTTTATGTGGTTTCCAACTGTGAGAGCAGATTAGTTATTTTGAAGATTAGGAAATAGCCCATAGAACCTTGGAATGAGCTTATTTGGAGGCAGAAAGCTGGAGTAGGTCAGGAGAAAACACTGGGAAACCCATTTTAATCATCAGAGAACCATCTGATGATCGTAACCGAATGGCAAAACTGTGTCATTAGCCAGACACTACCAAACTATATAAAGAGGGCATTTTTCAGAGAAATTACCAACTGTGACATGATCAGCTACATATATAGAGTTGCACAGTTCATTTGCTCAAATTGGAGGAGCTATCCAGAGCTCAACAGTATCCTCAGCCCATGACAGATGTGGCCTCTTTTGCCAAGTTTATCCCATGCTAGAAAATGGGAGCTGCGGTAGTTCAGTGGTAGATCACATGCTTCAGGAACTGATGAGCCAAGAGGCTTCAAGTTTAAACCGACCACAGGGTGCCAGGGCTGGCATCCGGCCTCAATCCCGCAAACTCCATCCAAGTCTGTGTCCATTCAAACTGGATGGGGACTGATGGTAATATGTAAAATGGACCCAAGTCTTATTCCATTCTAGAAAATGTGAGACCCTCTAGAAGAGGATTTTGTGGTCTGATGAGAATTAAGTTTAGCTATCAGCCCCAAAAGCAACATCCACACCATTCCTACATTTAACTACAATGGCTGGTGAATCAATGAATGAGTTGTTTAATTACCAGATAACCAAGGCTGTTGGAATTGGTTCTCTTCATTTAGCCCATCCTATTGTATAAGAACATTGAGCACAGCCACCACGTGGCCCTCAAGGAGCAGTTAGGGGTTCCATGTCTTGCTCAAGGACACCTCAACACTTTTTTCAGGACCGGGGTTCGAACCACCAATCTCTGATTACTAGGAGACCGCCCTTCCTCCTGAGCTCTGCTGCCCTGACAAAAACAACACTGTGCCATGGGTTTGTTATTCCCTGTTGGGGGGAATGGGAATCTGGTTCCCATCAAGGCCATGATGGGTACCGGCACATCCCTGAGGAGAGCCAGTTCCACTCAGCGAGAGATTAGCATTAAGGCTAAAGGATTGAATTCCAGCAGAGATGACCTGAAGCATGTAGAGTACTACAAACTACTAAGAGCTGGGGAGGCGTGTATTACATGTTAAGTGCAGGTCTTACTTTTCTGCACAGATGTGTTGAATTTTTCACGTCGGCAAAGGGAAAGGTTATTTCAATGTGCTACAATTTGGAGGTGTGAAGGGAACAAACTGAAAACGTCCCAGGGGGTTGAATCCCCTCTGTGGGAGATGTAGAGCATGTCGGCTACTACGCGTACTACATAGCGCTGACTCTGCTCGGTAAAGGCCAGCACACACTGCCACAGAAAGTCAATGGCCGCCTGGAGCGCACAGTGGAGGAGCCAGGTGATGCCTGTCAAATATGAAAGGCCTTTTATTCAGCGCTGATCTGCAAACCCAACAAACTCCTTCGTCTCATAGGAAATGCAAGCCTGTAAGCACGTCAACACCTGGGGAAAGACAGCGTGCTGAAAACACTCCGCTTGTCAAGTGGCTGTGTGTCAGTTAAAGGCTTCACACTGCCTGGGTGGGGGTTTATATTGAAATGAGTAGGAGAGAAGGTGTGTGGGGCCCCAGGGCATACACTTACTTCATTTGATGGTGGTCAGGCAGCAAGGCAAATAACGCTGCAGAGACAGACAGGCTCATATGTACGCAAGAAGACTGGTTGATTAATTTACTGATGGAAATAGTTCAAGGCAAGTTACATAGGCACAGCTGACCGCACACATTATACATAAATAAACAAGGTGGGGAGGCCAATCTGCATAAAAAAGAGACCGATAGGCATGAAGAACTCGCATCATGTCATGTCATCGTCAACTGCTTATCCAAAAGATTGTTGTGGATTTGCTGGAGCCTATCTCAGTGCTCATTGGATGAAAGGCAGAGAAACATCCTGGACAGGTCACCAGTGGTCACAGACATACACTTCTGTGTGTGTGTGTGTGTGTGTGCGTGTGTGTGTGTGTGCGTGCGTGCGTGCGTGTGTGCGTGTGTGCGCGTGTGTGTGCGTGCATGCGTGCATGTGTGTGCGTGCATGCGTGCATGTGTGTGCATGCGCGCGTGCGTGTGTGCGCTCATGTGCAGTGTGAAGTATGAGGATCCTCAGGCTTTGGGTGGCCTGGCCTCAGCTTTGGATGTCAGACAACAGAACACAGGAGGGGTGAGTACAAAGTTTCTTGACAGATATGGTTTTATACACTTGTATCTCTCTCCCCTCACCTAGACATGGAGTGTGTTTACTGTTACTTTCATGGCTGACAAGGCCATCCTGTCCCAGACAATTTCCAGCCCTCGGTCTTGCCATGCATGTGATAGTTTACAGAGTGCTTTGGAGTGACCTCTTCCTTTATGCAAAGGCATTTTATCTATGGTTCAATACAAAGAAATAAGACCATGTAATGTAAATTGCAAACTTTGAAAGGCTAAAATAACTATGTCCCTTTATACCACATACACACATAGCAAGCATGGCTATAGTAACAATTCAAGAGTACTCAAAATGATTGTTATACTTCCAAAACGCCACAGGCTTTTGTTGTAAATACTCTGTTAGGTCATCCTTTCATCTGGCAAGTTTCTTTTAAAAAAACCTTAACTCTTACATGCAATCAGTTCCATACTTTGTATGCTGAATGACATTCAATCATATTAATAAAATTTGTTCCTTAAACAATTGCCACAGACAAAAAAGAAGTTAACAAAGAAATGCACATGCCAGTTTTGAGATTACTCTCTCTTTGCTGTCACTGCCTATATCTTCATACATGCTCCAACACATTTGCATGTCTATCCCTAGATACACAGATTCTTAAGTCTGAAACCACACACTGACAGGCAATCACACACCCAAAATTAAATGCACACACTTTGCTTATTGCCAGTTACCTTGGATGCTCTGTAAGTCACATGGCACTTATTACATAATGGGAAGGGGGGTGTCAAAGTTTTTCCTTTTTTCCTATCCTTTACGTCATGCACTCATCTTTTATGGAATGAATTCTTCATCTTCCAGCTTTCTATCCTTCTCTGCGCCTATCTTTGCCAGTCTTTTTTGCATATTTGACAACTTCTCTATCTCTGCACCGCGTGTTATGGTCTACTGTTGGGGGCTCTGCTATCTATCTTCTCTTGTTTAAGGTGTTGTTTTGTTGTTGATTCAGCTGAGGGTAAAAGGGGATGATAACCCTGCAGATCAGGAGCTGCCCATAGACAGCTGGCTTATTACCCAAGGAATGGTGAGGACTCCATCTGCAGTGTGTCCTCTTACCCTTCCCCTCCCTAAACCCCTCAGCGTCATCCATAAACCTCACCAACTGCCCCTCATCTTTACTCCCATCTTAGCCCATTCTACCCTGCCATCCCCAACTACTCAAACTAGCCCTGTGCCAACAGCAGAAGAGACAATTCGGATTTTCTAAATTGAGGATTTGCACACTTTGTGCTTTGGCAAATTTTACTCTGCTCTCTTCTGGCCATACCAGTTTCACCTGGGTCATTGACCTTGGCGGATGAACAGGCGTGCATGGCTTACAGAGAGCGTCTGAACTGGGCATGAGTGTTGTAGCACGCTGTCCTTTCTACTGTTGGTTTCCTTCTTCATTCTTACATGTTACCACACCTCTGTTGCCTCTCTGTGGGTTAAGTGACAAGCCTACCTGGTCCCCAAGAACAACTGTGGGGTTGCACCAGCCAGATACTACTCCTAACAGTCACATGCTCAAACAGTACATCAAACTACTACTACACATCAAGCTCTAAACCAATAGTTAACCTTCATACGTTCACCATAAAGGTGCAACACTTGAAATACTTTGAATGTGTCAAAGAATAAGAACATTATTCATGTGAATGGAACCTGGTTTAAGAGATCTGTGTGGTAGATAGTGTTCTTGTCATTTGGCCTCTTCCCATCCTCAAGCTAATGTTCTACCCATAATTTAGTTTTTAATTAGATGCCATTCATAATTGCCTAACAACTAGTTAAATAATCTTGATCTAATAAGAACTACATGATTAATCAACTAACAAATCAATGCTAGTAATAGTTTCAGCATTGTGTTACGTAAGTTGCTGTGATGATTTTGAACATGAATCCATACAAATTCTAATGAATATACTGAGTTGTGATGGCAGCATGCTGAATAATGATTGAGATGAGCTTCTTATTGCTCGATCTTTGACCGTTTTCTTTCTACCAATCACTTAGCCACTTTTTCTTCCCCATCGTGTGGTTGATTTTAAGAGCAATTTATAATCGCCTTGACCCATTTTATCTGATGTTCCTTCACTCTTATGACTATGATCTCAAAAGGAAAACCCCTATCAGCTCATGAATAGCTCAAGATCTCAGGGATTGTGTTTATTTTTCCTTGTCAAGTTGACGTCTACAGTGGACTTTGATTCTACTTCCACTGCATATGTGACAAATCAAAGAACTGCATATGGACACCATGCTGCACTGTGCTCCTCGTGAGCCGATTTTGTTTGGTGACTTAAACAGATACAGCCCATGTAAGACAATGTAATAGTTTATTTCTTCTCAGCTATTATACATTGATAAACAAGTAATGGGAAACATATTTTCACTGCAGTTATACTAAAAGACACATGATAACTTGAAAGGAAATTAATAGTTTTTTTCCTAAAATATAATCTAGCACAGATTCAGTTTATGGTTAGCAAAAGAAGATTATTGGAGGAAAAGATGCAGACAGGGCAGCCATTGTGAGCCTTTTGACCTTTGCCCTGATACCTCTCCCATCAGTCCTGAGTACTGTTACCCTGAGCCAGTCCATCTGCTGGGCCCACCACTCGCATACAGGCATGCAAAAAAGCATGCCATCCAATCAGACATGGCTTCATTATTTAGCTCACTGCATGCCATGCAGCACTACTCATACTTTGCAAGTGCGTGTGTGAGTGTGTGGTTGCACCGCTGCTTATGGGTCCTTGTGTGTTCAACCCTCTTCTTCCAGATCAATCTCTCAATTATGTTAAGAGATTTCCTAGTTAATCATATGGAATGATCAACAAATCCTTGTGATATCGGTTGGCAGCTGGCAAGCCATGCCAATACCACAAAGCTAATAAGAACATCACACAACTTGGCAGCTCCCAAGCCAAGGAGCAGTTCCATTTGAATGGGAGAAAAAAGGCAAAGCTGCAAACACAGGGACTCATCGGGAGCTCTGAGTATGCATTATGTGTGTATTTGCACAAGTGTGAGCTTTTTTCTTTTTGCTGTTGTTTGGTTTAATCGCTTTATTTTTTTGCCACCTTCGTCTGAGCCCTCGGTGATTATTTTTCTTACTTTTTATGTTTCTTATTTTATGTTTGTTTGTTGGTATTTGTTGTTGGGGCGGGGTGTTTTGTGGCTTTGCCGGCCCCTTGGTTTGTCAATGGCTTTGCTCCATAGATCCCCGTATCGCAGTCCTCTGTCATGGATGACATAGAGGAGTGGCTCTGTACTGATGTGGTGAGACTTCTTTATCTTGATTTATCTCTTTCTACTTTTGCTCTTTCTCTTTCTCCTATACTTTTGGGCTCATCTGTTTTTCAAATTTCGATCTTTTGTGGCACATTTCATTTCTATTCACCTCATGTAACTGGAGTAATCCACCTTTAGCTTTCGCAAACCCATCTCTCACTCACTCATCTAATCCTGTTCTGCCAGTGACTATCATGTGACTACATAAGTGAGATGTGTGACATGTATCATAAATGCTAACTAGATATAAATGGTAAACTGCAAATTCAAGGAAGGGGCGTGCGAGTTAAGACAAGTGAATTGGTCATTCTTATCATATGCATGTTGAGGCTCATTTTGGAAAGAGGGCTCTGTGTTGTGTTGATCACTCAGAATTGTCCAGGTAGATGCAAAGTTGATGAGGTCTTCCTGAGTGACTTTTCCATAGGTAAAGCTGTTTTTGTTTGTGTATATATTATCGGTGTTGGAGTTGTGAGTTGCTTTATATCAGACACTGTTTGTTTTACCCATTGACTTTTTGTGACACTTCCAAGAATAATATACGGGTGTCAATGGACTTATTGCTTGTTTCCCCTTTTAACAGAAAGGTGATGGCAATGAAGAAGGGGTGACCAGTGAAGGTATGGTTTTCTCTCATCATAAGTCTCCACAAACTAATACAATATATGACCCCAGCTTGGAAATATCAGAGGTTTTATTCACTTTCTTGCCTTTGTGGGTTTCTTTACTCAACACTCATGAACATTCAACTTGTATTTAGTAGCATGTCACTGAGTCAAGTACATGTCTCTGTTCCAGAGTTTGATAGGTTCCTTGAGGAGCGAGCTAAGGCAGCAGACTCCCTACCATCTCCTCCTGGAGGTAACCCTGGAACCCCTGTCAGCGCCCCAACCAACTCCCACAAGAAAGCCGAACGGACGGAAGATGCCCTGTTTGCCTTGTAGACTCTTCCGAGAGAGTGTTTCGCTCTCTCGGGTGCATTTAAAGCACTTTGCCCTCCTTGCCCCAACCCCAATCGTCCTTTTGATTCCATTTCATTGCAGTCCAGCAGGGGTGTAGATACTGATCTTGCCAGCATTGCCCTAACATGCAGAGGTCCAACACAACATGCTTGTTGCTCCATGTTACGTTGTGTATTGCTATCTATCGACGTGTTTGTCAGTTACTGTGGGATCTGCTTTCAGAGCAGCATCTCATCTCTAAAGCTCCAAAGAGCCTAACTCTGCTAGGTATGGTTTAAAAAAGCTTATTCAGTGGCTCCATTACTGCGTATTGCTGCCTAGTGTCTGAGATGAATAGAAACATTCCCTGACCAGTCCTTTGCATTGAGCCGATATAATATTAGCACTACAATTGGTGATATACTGTATTACTCTGCTTTACTCAGCTAATTGTTAATTTTGCATATATTCTTTGAAGACAACATGAAACAACATTTGGAGCTCATCTTGCTTCCGTAATTTGACGTATTTGTCCTCGTTGGACATGGTGATGTTATCATAAATGGTAAATGGACTCATTTTTATAGTGCTTTTCTAGTCTAGCAACTACTCAAAGCGGTTTATCAAGGATGGGGGGATTGAGGCTGGATGCCCTCTTCTGACACCCCGCCGCGGTATCAAACCCACAACACCTGACTTTGAGGTGTGCACTCTGTCGTGGCCCCAAAAACAAGGCTATTTAAAAGGAAGTTAAGATGATTAGATTGTCATGTAAAATAAGTAAAAAAGATAAAATTTATGTTTTTTTCTGACTTGAGTTGTTGAATAGCAACATAATGGCTGGAGAAATGAGCTAACAAGGGAAAAAAGTCTAGTTTCATTCCATGTCTTTAAATTATTACTATGGTATTACGTACTTACTTGTACTGTGATTGTCTCTCCATTGGAGATATATTTTTTCTCCAATTGCTCCAGTTAATATTTAAATTAACCTTTTATAATTAGATTTGTGTCCATTTGGAACAATTTAATACTAGGCATTAATACCACTGAGGAAAAGGATGGTTGTCAGCAGGTTAGTGTTGTAAGTTAATCATGAAATCTTTACTAATGATGAATTTGCAGTAAATTGTGTTTGTTTGCATTTTCTTTTATTCAAAGGGAAAACAAAATGGCTGAGAACCACTCAATGGCATTCTCGATTTTTATCAGCTAAAGGCTGAACGCCCAAGAAGGAGTCTTGTCAGTTTTCTCAGGACAGATACAAAAAGAGAAAGAAAAATATCACTTTAAAATTTGCCAACAATCCAACTTAAAACATGATCCATTCCAAAGATTCCTGCGGCTGCAAGGACTAATCATTGCCTCTTGAGTAATAATCATGTTCAAAGTTCAGAAATGTTAGGGCATCGAGATCGTTTTAATTCCCCTGCTAACGTTTTTTGCACCTTTAAGCCTAAAGAGTCTGTATTTTATTCTTTGCATTTACAGGACGTTTGCTATTTTTATAAGGTATGGGAAATGAACTTGGACTGACATCAGTTTGCACATAGCCTTTAAACTCTTAAATCCCAGCCCTCTTCCACATTACAAAACACACTCCGGTTAGTGGAGAGATGATTACTTTTTTTGTACAAATTACAATGGCAAAATAGAAAGTAATAAAAATCACATGAATGTGTAGCATAAATGTGCCACTGACATTATCAGCATAGTATAGTGGGAAGAAAGGACTTAATTTATAATAGCATTCTATCGTAAGAGATGTAACCGTATATAGATGTTTACTTACAATGTTGTGTATGTCATATATACCTCAGAATACAATAATTTCAATTTTAATATTAATTTCTGTATTTGGTGAAAAAAAATATTGTATTGACTCATTGTAAAAGCCAGGAGGCAAAATCATTTCATATTTGACTCCTGTGACCCCATTTAGAGTACCTGTCAAAACAACATTGCTATTTGCACCCATAATTATTCATCTTTTTGTGGTTCAGGTGAAAGTATGCATCGAGATGCATGAGCACAAAATGATTCTGAGATAATGAGTCATGAAAGATGTATTTTTATACTCGTGGTGTATTATGATTTATCTTACCACATCTGTGACCGATGTGTCAAAGCAAAATAGCCTTTCATAGGATTGGATTTTCAGTAACTCAAAGGACACTTATTTGAAACTATTTTGTTCTTAAAGACTAAACGATGTGAATAAGAGTGAGTCTATTTCACTTTCCTCCAGTTTTCTCAGCTTAACCACATCTCTAAGTTAGTCAGTTGACATTTACTTTGCATAGAAGTGAAAATTCATGACTTGTTACCTGGTATAGCCTCGGTGTAATTGCTACAGCGATAATGAAAACAACTGTTGGTATCAAGTTGTCTTTAGCTTCATTTTTTCAATGTATTTAGTATAACAAAATATTTTTTATAAGAGCTTTAACTTTGCTTCAGTTTTGATGTATTGCTTCCCCGTGAAGGTTTCACAATGTACATCTAGTTAGGTAGTAACCTGGTTATTGAAGTGTTGGCATCAAATATAAAATATCCAACCTGTTCACTTTACAGACGTATTGCCATGCAGACTGAGCAAAGACAATAACAAAAGTGTAGCAAGAGATCCTTCTAAAAGGGAGCTTGATTTTACGTGTTTATGTTTTGTATCTCTGGTTTTATAACAGAGCGTACTTTGTTAATGCTTTTATGAAGCTTAAACCCTGATTGCAACATGTATTCCTCAAAATTCAGGCGTTCACTTTATGGTTACTGAATGTTTTTTCTGATGGGGCAAAACATTGAACTTGGGTAGGGGGAAATGTGAATCTGAACCATTGTGGACACAGAGGGTGATTTTCTGGATGGGATCTGGTTGTGGGTGTCCCATGTTTCTTTGGCTTTGCTGTCTTGCTGCCATCACTTGTGGTTCAGGTCTGTTGTTGTCTGACCTAATGCATGTATTCTAACTGCCCAATAAAACACTTAGCAACGCGTGACCTCTACCTTTATGACCGTCTGGTTATTTAGCAATCCGGGTTGTGAAAGAAATGTATTTTTCCACTGTACACAATGCTGATGCAACCCTGTCTGCTGCAGCTTGGACTGAAGTGACCGTTGATTGTTATCACATGTGGCCCTCGCCAATCCTACCTCATCTGCACCCATATGGTAGTTCCTGTAGTTGTCCATTCCTCAGTATTATCAGTATGGGGAGGGGGGATGTAGAATGTAAACAACTCCACAAAAGTGAGTTTCCGCCCCCTCCAACTGCCTGTTAAGCATCATTGGCAGTGGTCCAATTTCTGCATGCAACATATGCACGCCTTATTGACAATAATAGTAGTCCTGCTGACAGGCTTTTAGATTACTCTATCTGATAGTATGGGGGGTGGGGGGTTTGTTTGCTGTGCTATTCTAGGCCATTGACCTATTTACCCAACATGCATTTTGTAGGGTTCCCCTTTGTGTTCATGTTTGGCTATGTGCACGTGTTGCCAGATAAAGCGGAATATTTTCATTTCAGATTCTTTATAGTTCCATTCAATGCCAGTTAAGATGTATAACAACTGAGTTGTGTTAAAAGCCTACCCTACTTTTTGAAAATAAATCACATATATATATATATATATACACACACACACACACACACACACACACACACACACACACTCTCTCACACACACCTAAATGGCTTGATGTTATTCCTCAAATATTAAGAGTGCAGATACTGTAACAGTGTGTCATGACAGTTTTTAAATTTCAACTACCTGAATTCTTAGCCCTCTACCCCAATCCATCCATCCATCCTGCCATCCCTGCCATCTCTATTCTGGGTGAAATACATGATGTAATCGCTAGAGCCACAGACGTGATGTCAGATCACCCCACTCGGCTTTCGAAGTCCCTATTGGAGGATTTCGCTGGTTCTACAGGAAGCGTCACCACTTCCAGTCAGGCAAACATGGCTTACATTAACCCGCCCTTCCTTGGCTCCTATTGGCTCTTGAAGGCAAGCCCACGGTAAACACATACACGCTTTCCGTTAAACGAAGATAGAATTGGACACGGAAATTTTTTGGAATCATTAAATACCACGAGCATAGTGCTCTCAGCACTTTCTAATTTTAATGTACACTCGTTAAAAGCGTGTGAACATTGTTTGAAATAAATCTTGGTAACTCCACACAACTTCTTTGGCAACGTTGGCAAGAGAGAAGAGTAGGGCACACTTAAAGGATGACACGATATCCTTCCGTTTTTTATGCTACATGCTCTGTGTTGTCGTTGTAGCTTTGAGTGCTTCTGAGGATTGGCGATCGGAGACGTGGGAATCGACTACGAGAGCAGCCATTGGCTAATCGTCCCCGTCAGTTATTTTCCACTAGGAGGATTTGCCTGGTCCCTCCGTAAGCACGTTAGTTTCTCAATGAGCTGTAGTGTTTGGTTTGACAAGTTTCCACTGGATCATGATGGAGTTAGAGGAAAGCGGCTAATTGACAGACCAATAAAAAAAGTTACAGTTTACCTTACGCGTTCTAAGCGAACTCACTATATCGGTCTTTGGCAAATGTAGGATTTGGGTGAGTCTCTGGTGCTCTGCTTTATACTTACGTAGACAACTGTAAATTGGAAGCCACAGCCAGAGTAAAAATGAACAACTTGTCTTTTGACGATCCATCGTTGGATAATCTGGATCCAACCCTGTCACTAAATGACCCGAGTGACATTGACACAGCCCTCCTGAACGACATCGATGGTAAGACATTTTTATCTTTAACTCTTAAGTCAAATTTACCCACCGCTACTTGTAAGTTATATTCATCTCATGTGTCCAACCCCTCAGTTTAACAAGCGCTCATTACTCGTAAATATAACCTCGCTAATAAAGACATAATAACTTTACTTTTGCTATATCATGTCGGCTGGTTTAGTGGGCTCACTTCCACAATTTCACCCCACAACGTTGCAGCCGCCTCACCACATCTTTAACGGACAAGCTAACGTCAACTTGTTTGGTATGGCTGATGTACCATTCAGACGTTTTGCAGATGTGCTGGGTAATAAACTTCGCAAATTGTATTTTATTGCTGTTCTGTGATTCGGATTTCATCATTTTTCTAACGTTGTGCTTCATGATGGGCACATTTTTAGATTTATAGCTGAGCTAGTGGTAAAGCTAACAGTTTAGTAGTCGTGTGTGCGTTTGCGCCCCGCCCCCCAGCACCAACACAGGTTACTGTCGTGCATTCCTCCTTCCTGAGTTCATAACGCCTGAGTTGACCGATATCGATTCATTCTCACGTTTATCTGCGATGAGGTGCTTGAGAACATGTTTGCCAATGCATTTATATAGATGACAGTTACACACAAGCAATATGTATAGTGACGTTTCCTGAAGAATACGCTTTAAAGCACTTTAAGTGGTCACTAGACTAGAAAAAGCTATATAAAAAATGAATCAATTTATCATTTATATGCATTACATTTGACTAATTTACCCGGACCTTATTTTTCTCCTCCCTGTGTTGATTTCGAGTGTAATGTGACGCATGGAAAAATACGTATAACAAGCGTGTAAGCTCTTGGGTTGTGGTTGATGTTGATGAAACGTGTTGGTAGTTTTTCAGAAGTGATGCGTGTTTATTCCGTTACTTGTCGTATCCTCATCGAATGCCCGACAGTAACCCCTTCGATGGTGTTGGTCGATAGTAACCTCCTCTTGGGAGCCCGTAGACAAGCGTTCCCTCTCTTCTCTCTGAGGGGCTGGTCTGCATAGCAAGTCTCCGAGACGCGCTCTGATTGGCCGGGGACGATCACCTCATACAAAATCATGGCTTCACAAAATCCAGGCTCTCGCCTATGGTCGCTTCAGTGCAACCACGACTTATTCTCCTTTCGATGGTTATCCCTCAACCCCCCCAAGCACACATATATACACACACACATTATTCTTCCAGTGATAATAAATACTATAACATGACCCCTTGAAAGATTACATTAATCATAGTGTGTGTATTGGAACGAGTTGCAGTACTACTGTACATATCTGTTAGGGATACGGTTTCCTTTATGCTTCCCAAGTGGCCAATAAGTGTTCTTTAAGCACTGGGATGACTGGGAATAGTTTTTTACGAGTCATGTGCACTTTTGAATCAATAATTGTTTTCTATGTTTTATTTCAACCTTGTATGAGGCAGCAAACACTCTTGAGCACACTTCTTTCAGTTTTCGAAGTGCGCTATATAGTATGAGATAGTCTCGACTTTTTTTTCTACAGCTGAATGAATATTGCTTGCTTCCTTATAAATGTGATATCTGATCAAGAGGACTATGTGACCAGTATCCTGTGGATTTTGAAGATTTTCAGGGGAGCTAAAAGAGGGATAATGCAAACCTCTGTGTCAGATCAAGATAGAGATGGGTCCCTGATAGGGGGCTCTTGACAAGGGGGTCCCTTGTCTATAAGTAGGGGCTTCGACATACTAAAATATCTCAACATCTTTAAAAACAACATTCGGCCAGAGGAATAATGGTTCTCCAGAATTTAAGTTGTTTTTTTTGTTTGGATCCTTTATTTAATATTCCTTCCCAAAGTACACCAACACACAATGGGTCAGCATCTGCCTCTTTCTTTTCCCTAACAATCATACAGTATCTCGCGCTGTTTGGACGGTCAACTGTTGAATGTGAAAATGTTTAGAGAGACTCTCAAACCAAGATCAATGTCTGTCTATGTGATATCTTACAAGATTATCAATTAATTTTATATAGTGCTTTTCTAGTCTAGCGAATAATCAAAGCACTTAAAAATAAGCTCTTGCCATTTTGCAAACAAGTGGGGAGCAAACATTATACCAAGAGCATAAAACTCACTTAGCTTCTGTTAGTGTGCCTCTGGTAACCCAACACCATAGAGTGAAGTGAAGTCAACATATGTCAACACAGTATGAGATCCTGTTTTCTTTGTATTGTTTGCTAATTTGTTTATTTGAGTTTTTTTCTAACATGGATGGTTCTGTTTTCTCTCTCCAGATATGCTACAACTCATCAACAACCAGGACATGGAGTTTGGAGGGCTGTTTGACCCCCCTCCATACTCAAGCCCTCCCTCAACACAGGAGCTTCCTGTCCTGAGCCAGTCTGCCTCCAGTGCTTCCCTTTCATCCACTACTTCTACCCTTCCAGCTTCATCTTCCTCTCCTTCCTCTATCTTGAGCAGCAGCCCCCACCTGGATGCTCTATTGGGCCCCCCCATCACTCGTAGCACCTCTACCCCTGACAAGACCTTCCAACCCCCCACCTTCCAGCAGTCTCCCCTGGCCCAGGTAGCAAATTCCAACCCTAGGCAGCAGCCGGCCTCCCCACAGCAGGCTCAGGGCATCAGGCAGAAGGTGGACCAGCCTCAACCAATTCTCAGTTCACCAGCTCAGGCAACCTCCCCAAATGGATCACCAGGCCAGAGCCCATCCTTTAGCTTGACACCCCAGACCCTCTTCACCGCACCTGCACCCCAGCAGCAGAAGCCTCAGCCCCAGGCTCAGCCACAACTTCAGGCTCAGGCACCAGCTCACACCCAGCAGGCCCGTGTCAGCTTCAGCAACCAGAACAGCTTCATGGGTGAGCTTTTGTTGCTTAACAAAGACTGGGAATAAGATATATTTGACATATTCTTCCACACATTGGAATTGACATTTACCATTTTTGTTTGTTGTGTGTATTTGCCTTTCACCCACACATCACACAAGTGTGTTATTGGAACCAGAGCAGTTAAAGGTTCCAGGGATAGATATGACAAGAAGAGCAACAACATTTGAATTTGATTATACATACCCCATTCTACAAATCAGTCCCTAGAATGCAGAATGTGCCATCTTCAGTAATATCAAGATGTGACCTCGGTTTGGCTGTCAGGATCTACGTAACTCACGGTATATTATTGGGCTCATGATTTGTACCCACTTGCAGAGAGGTTTTAATATTGGTTTTTTTTTAGCTATATAATTGTTTCATAACCCTCCATTATGTTTTTCAAAAAAACTTAAAATAGTAGCAAAAGCTGTAGAACAGTCATGTGAGTGTTTATACTGTTGTCATTGGCAATGATGGATTGTGTTGCAGCTTTAGTAGCAAACCTGTTTGCCAAGTATTAGTTGAAAGTTGGTTTGAACATTTTCTTTCTATTTAAAAGCATCAAAAACCTATCTTTACCAACATATTTGTTATCATTTGAAAGTTTAGCAAAATGCATTATCATTTTACCTTCTATGAAGAAATTGAGTATTTTCTATAGTTTATGTAAGCTGGATAATATTCTGGGGAAGGTTTTGACAGATGTATTCTGCAGGAACTTCCAGCAAAAGCTCTTTTCCATTATTTGCCAAATTGACATTTTAAATCAAATAGTTGTACTCCATAGCTTATGCCAGATAAGAATGATCCATTGAATGAATATTCTTTTAATCATTTTGAAGCTGTAAATCTTACTGTTTGTTACTAAGTGAGAGCCTCAGTATTTGAAAAGCCCTCCAAAATGAAACTGTACATGCATTGGCCTAAAGGACATTGGAACTGAGAGTGTAGCAGTGTAGAGGGGAGAAAGGGTTTCATGTCACTAATCCACTCTGTGATTCTTTCTCTCAAGTAAGTTGAATTGTGGAAAGGAATGGTCTTGATCGGTTTTAGCCAGGTAAAGTAGTTTTATTCTTTAGTTACTGGAACTCTGGCCTTTTGTGTCAGATACGGAACTCTTCAGAGTGTATTTAACAAGTTTAATCACAACCTGATATATTGATTCACAAACTCTGCTATGATACAATTCCAATTCAGTTCAGGGGCCTGCAATTTATACAAGTCCATTTGATAAATCAATTATCAACTCACTAAAAACAACTAAAATACAATTTGACATTTTTATTACTGACCTCTACTAGACATTTAAGGGAAAACCAATGGTAAATTGACTTATTCTTATATAGCTCTTTTCTAGTCCAGCAACCACTCACAACACTTTACTTCATATGTCTCGCATTTACAGAGCATGAGGTATTTATCCCGGATGCTCTTTCCTGATGCCCCATGATGGGATTGAACCTGCTATGCCTGACTTGGAGGCGTGCGCTCTACCACTGATCCACTGCAGCTCCCAAACAATCCACTCTTTTTAATGAACATAATGAAAATAGAACTCTTGTTTGCTATAAAGTGCCAGCCACGTTTCTCATGTTTAGGTAAAAATAATTTTTATCAGTTAATTTAAAGAACCCTTGACGGCCTTTCCATTATGAACATAAACCATGCACATCTATGCTTCATCACCTTGGATTCACTAGGATCCGTCTGTGTGCTCAATTGTCTATAGATACTGAACTTTAAAATGTTCACATATCTTAAAGTATCTTAAAGATAATGATGTGAATTGATGTTTTCACTTTGGATTGATGATATTGGATCATTGATGATTGAATTGATCTAGATCAAGGGAATTTTGCATCTCAAGAACCTCTTGTACTCATGATCTCGTCTGGGAGCTCATCGTCTTGTTGCCTTAGCGGGGACACTGTTGCTCACCCACAGCTGACTACTCATCTAAGACTTAATCTGATAGACTTAACTCGGGACAGGGAAAGTCCACAAGCTAAAATAATTTAGCTTTATCTGGGGGATACTATTGGTTACATAGGTGCATTCATATGTACACTTATTTATACTCCTGTGGGTGCCATCACTGCTCTGCCCTTTTGCTCTGGATACAAGATAAGGGAGTGTGAACACATAGTATGTACATAGAGCGTGCATATATGTTTGTAGGTTAATACTTGGGTCAAAGTTCACCAATCTCTGACAGGCCATTGCTCAGCGGTTTGCAGATGTACTTTTAACCCCAATGGTTCCTGAAACTATAACACTTGATAAGAAACCAAAGGTGACACACTGAACAGTTCTACGATGATGATTGAATATCTTTTGAGTTCATAAATTACCTATTGACCTATAAAACAAAACCTGATAGCAAGCACCGTCATATCAGCACATGCTGTTGACTTTGTATTCAATTGAGGTTTGCATTGATTCAGCCAGATGCCTTTGTGCAAAGCGACTTACATGAGAGGCTAGAAACAATCAAAGCATACATTGACCATTGGAGCAACCTCAAACTCAAGTGCCTGAGAATCCTGATTCTAAATTTAACCAGATACAGATGCAAGATGGCTGCGAGGAATCAGAATAGAAATAGAAATAAAACTTGTATTTAAAAAAAATCTTTTTCTATTACTTGTAATATGATAAGTATTCATAGTTTGTTGGTGCAATATGTCAATACTATAGAATATATAGCATAGAAGTATTAGCGTCAACATTCACAGGAATGGTAATCATAGCTAAGCTAGAATCGGTTATTGAAAAGTTGCCCAAAGAGCAAGGTCTTCAGGAGTCTTGTCTTCAGCCATGAAATACAGTGGTAGGTTTGGGTACCATTCATATTTCTGTACCTGGAATTTGGTACCAGTACCTTTTTTTAAGATGGTTTACTCTCTGTTATGATAGAAAACTTCATTTCAGTTGTAAAAAAATGAGTAAACAAGGACAAAAATGCCCAGATCCATGCCCACTCACCATGTGTGAAGCTGTTCAGATGAATGGTTGTAGAGAAACTAGAAAGACAAGCAAGAGGACAGAGACTCCTTCCATTTTACCATTCCATTATTTTGATGAATTTTAAAGACTGAAGTACACATATACTAGGTGTCCTTCTCAGGTAGTCGATGGGTGAGTGACCACAATCTGTGACACATAGCCCATGGCACCACCGCCGTAGAATAGATTACCCTGCTTTGCATTTCAAATCACAAATATACCACCAAGCATTCTCCGTGTCAAGTTTGGAAAGGTACTTTTGTTTTCCGGTGCCCTTAGCCCTGACTATAGACTTGACCAAGTTGTAGGTTTAAGGGTGAGGTTAAGTCAAGTTCCCTCTCGCTTTCACTAACATATTATCCCTCACCCAGATGCACACTTTGCGACAAAGGGTAAAATATGGGGGATTTTTTTGAAAAGCTCATAAGGAATCTTATTAATATTCATTTCAATTCACATTATGACTGGTCTGAAGGTACTTCAATGTAGCACTAATTGATTTAATTTCAATAGGTGCTCGGTAGTACGGACATAATTCCATCGGTAATCTTAAAAGTATCAAGTTTAGTATCTAACCTTGTACGGCAAGGCCTTGTTATTTGAGAACTGATCTCATAAAGAGCATGAAAATGTGTAGTACATTTAATACTATGTCAATGATGATCTGAGACAATGTCTCATTTGTGGACTTGTCTATGTGCATGTCCTGTCCGCGCGTGCCCTGCACGGTTGATTTTTGCATTAGCTTGTACTACGTGTATTAATAGTAATTTCACTGTCCAGTTGTCTTATTTAATAGCATTTAATTCCACTCAGCAAAAGAGCCTCTTATTTTATTAGGTTATCAGTTGGGAAATGAGGTGACACTGAGGAAAATAAAACTCTTTTAAGTGAACTATCAGTAGGAAATGCTCCTAAAGGCTGATGATTCAGCTTTGAACTTTATTTTGTTTTTGTTTTTTAGCTGTCAGCCCAGGAAGTACTAGCCAAACGGTGTCAACCTTGTCTTCTTCGCCACCCATGGTTCAAACAATGACCATTCAGACTCAGGTCCAGGGACTTGCAACCACCTCTGCTCTCCTTACCACCTCAGCAAGCCCACCAATACAGACCATTGCATCCCATATGCAACAAGTACCTGTAAGTATGTCTGTACATACTTGTATGTGGGTATATCAGTCCGTTGGTTCACAGCACTTAAACGGGGGAGCTTATCCAAAGGAAATACTCTTAGTCTTTTCATCATGTAATTATATTGTTCAGTAAACTGAAAAGAAGTGTTAAAATTGTCACTAATTATTTGGTGAATTAAAAAGTGTTTTGCACCTTCTTGTGTCTCTCAGGTGTTGCTGCAGCCCCAGTTCATCAAAGCTGAGTCTCTGCTGCTGACCACTCTGAAACATGACCCCTGTATAGTCACCACAGTGGCCTCTCCCACATCTCTGGCAACCACCACCCCAGTGCAGAGCACATCACTGCAGGTGGGTTAAGAAAAAAAGGAATAAACAAACGTTTTACATTTGAGCAAATGCTGCTTCAAGAGAGAAAATGTTCTAGCGTCCATGGGAAAGGGCATATTATGCTCGCCCCCATCAGAATAGCATACTTAATAGGGGTGCATCAAAGATGCTGAGACTTATGTAATGTAGACAATGCACATGGGATCCAACATAGTCTACCATTAAAATGTGAGTTTGTAGATCACTTTCTGTCATAGGCTGACTAAACCTCTGTGTAGACTTTGTGTGAACTAGGATATGGTGTTATATTATAACACTGCCAACCTCTGCCCTTATCCAAAATGCGAGAAGGCAGAGACAAGCCAAAGCTCAGTGATTTATTATTTTCAAGTAAAACAGCATGCAAACTGTTGATACTCATGTTACTATTCAGTGGTTTAAATTGTGTATATGCTTTCAGTTGCTGGTTTTAAGCCATTAAACTATGTTTTTATAAGTAAGGTTGTGTCATTTAAAAATGTCATTAGAAAATGGAGAAGAGTTGACGAAGAGAAATTGCTTTCAGAAACATTTGATAGGAAAAGCAGTTTCCCGTTATATAAACTCTGTATTGGCATTTCAATTCTTCTAAGGGTATACAAAGCATTTTTTGTTACGCTTCATGGATATATTTTTCTCTTGAGATTTCAGTGATTTCTTTCTGCTTCTCCTCTTCACATCCAAAAAGTTGCCAAAATAATACCTATATGGAATGCATAGTGGTATGAAAATGTCTTTTTTGTAGTTTATCGAAAATGGTGTATTTTTATATTATTGGTTTCTCAAATCTCTTTGTATTTACCCCCTCCTTCCCATCCCCTGTTGCTTACCTCTCAAGGCTCTGATGGGGGGAGGTACCATCCTGACCACAGTTCCCGTCATGGTTGATGCTGACAAACTTCCAATCAACCGCATTGCCATCAGTGGCAAGCCAGTGGGTCAGCCCCACAAAGGCGAAAAACGTACTGCCCACAATGCCATTGAGAAGCGTTACCGCTCCTCCATAAATGACAAAATCATTGAGCTCAAAGACCTGGTGGCTGGCACAGAAGCTAAGGTAATGTCCTATCACAATCATTTCAGAAGGAAGCAGTCTCAGATTGTTCCTATGGAGGGGAAGGTTGTCTCAAATGGCTTGACATTTTTGTCTTACAATCTACAGAAGAGTGGAGGGTAATTGCCAGCTTTATTATTGATTGGTGTGTTCTTTTTCTGCTTGTCTGTAGCTCAATAAGTCAGCTGTGCTGAGGAAGGCCATCGATTACATTCGCTACTTGCAACAGGCCAATCAGAAACTCAAACAAGAAAATATGGCTCTCAAAATGGTCGCCCAGAAAAACAGTGAGTTCTCACTGTTCACTCACTTGCCATCTAACCTTTCTTTCATTTTATTTCCTTCATAAGTGCTCTTCCACTAGCTTTAGTTACTTCCTGTCATTTCTGTGGATAATAGATAAGTCAATGATAATGTTGTGAAGGTCTCTATATTGTTTACTTTCAGTGACAACACTAAAAGGTACCATTTATAGCCTCTGAAATAGAGAAATTACTGGTTGAGATCACCTATAACTTTATACCACTGATTGTCCCTTTTTTATTCCTCTCTTCTCACTCCTTCTCTCTCTCCCATTTCTCCCCAGAGTCTTTGAAGGACCTTGTTGCCATGGAGGTTGATGGACAGGCAGAGGTGAAGAGTGAGCTACCCACACCCCCAGCCTCTGACGTGGGCTCTCCTACATCTTTCTCCCAGTGTGGCAGTGACTCAGAGCCTGACAGTCCCATGGGCGAGGACACCAAGGTGTGCACAACAAACCAAACTGTTCATACTTCACAAGAATTGATATTATTTAAATGGATGCGCAGTGATGGTTTGATCTAATCTCAAATGCACCAGTCCAGACTAGATTGATGATGTGAAAAGATGTTGCCTTGCACACCATCCACCCATGCATATTCATTGTAAAAACAATGTAAAATGCTCATATTTTCAGGCTTGCAGTAATTGTTCTCTTAAGTAATAGACTCAAGAGACACAGCCAAAGGAAATTATTTTTGCTTAAATAAGATTTTCTGTTTTCGGCGAAGATAAATTTCAGTTCACAGCTTCTGCAAAACATCTTCAATAGTACTTGGATTTAATTTGATAATTCAGCAACAAACAAAAAATTAAATTGTCCAGGGAAGCCCTGATTATGCATATATTCAAAAGTGTTAAACACCTACAGATATTTGAGTTTGGAGTTATCATTTTTGACCTTGAGGTCAAAACCGGTTAAATCATTGCTTTAGTCAGCCAAAATTAACTTTAATCATTTTGCTGATGAGAAACAGCATAATTATAGTTGAGGATTTTTTCCACGTTTTTTACTGCAATGTAGAAACCAAATAATAGCTTTGGTACTCAAGAAGCCAGGTCTTATCTGTTAAGTGACCACATCTTTCTCCTATCTTATCAACATATCAGCCAACTGAAGGAGTACTGGATAGATCACCAGTGGGAGTTACAGGGGGCATGTTGGATCGCTCCCGCATGGCATTGTGTGCCTTCACCTTCCTCTTCATCTCCCTCAATCCTTTGGCCGCTCTGCTCTGTGGGTCCGCAGGCAGCAGCTTGGCTGCAGGCAGCACCATAACCACCCATGGTACAAGCAGAACCATGCTGGGCTTTGACATTCCAGGTATGAAACTAAATATGGTGGAAAGTTAAATAGGTTGTTATTAGAAGTATTTGAATTATCTTAAAGGACACTTTTAAAGTAACAATATTCTCAAATATGTGTTTCCTCCATAGCGGATTCATGGGGTTGGATGGATTGGATGTTGCCCACCTTACTGGTCTGGTTGCTGAATGGTATTCTGGTGTCGGGCGTTCTGATCAGACTGTTGGTGTATGGAGAGCCTGTAACCAGACCTCACTCTGGCTCTTCAGTCCTATTCTGGAGGCACCGCAAGCAAGCTGATCTGGACCTGGCAAGGGTGAGGCTCGCTGTGCTGATAATTAGTATCATTTAGGGATGTGCCAGTTCACAGATGTGGGCAAATGTTAGGAACTATTGAGAATTTAAAAAACTAAATCAGTTTAAGCTATACAGAGTACGTAAATGTTGTATTCTAGTTACAAACATCTGTCTTAGCCTTTTCTATCCAAGTGTTGTAAGTCATTTGTTTCAATCTTACCTATCAAAAAGCCTTCCTTTGTCAGGGTCACGAGTTGATAACTATCTCACCTAATCTGTGTTTTCCTCTTTCCGCAGGGAGATTTTGCCCAGGCCAGTCAGAACCTATGGACCTGTCTGAAGGCTCTTGGTCGTCCCTTACCCACTTCCCAGCTTGACCTGGCATGTGCTGTCCTGTGGGCCTTGCTGAGACTGTGCCTCCAGCGCCTCTGGGTGGGCCGCTGGCTGGCTACCAGGGCTGGAGGTCTGCGATCTGACCGCCTCCTGCAGGAGGATGCATGGAAGAGCAGCCGAGACGCTGCCCTGGTCTACCATCGCCTGCACCAGTTGCACATGACTGGTAGGATAGAAAACACCTGCTGGCTGTCTTTACATTAATAGCATCCCTAGAAGATGAGCACCACAGAACAAAATTACGACAGGATCAAATCTAATTATCAAATCTAAGATTAGATTGAAAATCCCTTAATCTGGGTTTTTCAGAGCAAGATGATTCATACCCACCCTTCAAGGTAGCCAAGTCATCTAGTCTTATAGGTCTAGGAACACTACAAATTAGGTATGGGCCTCTTTTATCTTTTGTGCTCTATGATGTTCCTTGTAAACTTTGTGTTCTGGGTTTTATAAACATCTGTCTTTGTGAGATATGTATTTGCATTGTATCAAGTATATTTTTTCTATGCCTGTGCATGTAGGTAAGCTGAACGGTAGCCACCTGTCGGCGGTGCACATGTCTCTGAGTGCAGTCAACCTAGCAGAGTGTGCCGGTCCCTGTCTGCCTGTTGCCACTCTGGCTGAGATATATGTCTCTGCTGCTCTCCGGGTCAAAGCTAGCCTGCCCAGGATCCTGCATTTCACATCTGTAAGTCTACTAGTGCCTGTGTGCGTGTATGTGGGTGCGCGCGGAGTGTCTGGTGGGCGAAATTATTCCATATTATTAAGTTAAGTCTTAATGCAACTTACATGTAAACATCAGCGAACAGCTTAACATTTTTAACCAAAGCTCAGGAGGCTCAAATAGAATTTTTTTCAAAATGAAATTTTATTCAAAAGTCAACTGAACTCTAACTTTGACTTAAGTAGAATTGGTATTTTTGGATGTGTTATGAATTTAATAGTTCTTACCGAAACGAAGCATCTTTATTTTTCAGCTGTACTGTTCTTAACACTTTCAGCATGGCTCCCACAGTTCCTTACTTTTACTAAATGTGTATACTCAACCCCATCACCCCCTGCCCCCTCTTAGCGTGTGTTCCTGAGCAGCGCTCGCCAGGCATGCCTTTCATCAAGCGGGAGCGTTCCTCCAGCGATGCAATGGCTCTGTCACCCCATGGGGCACCGCTTCTTTGTGGATGGGGACTGGGCTGTTCGTAGCACCCCCAAAGAAAGCATCTACAGTCAGGCTGGCAATACAGGTTGGCGTTGACACCATCTCCACTCACACACATACGTGGGCAGTATTGCACGCATGATTAACACATACACTCACACACACACACACATAGAATGGCAGGTGTTTATCATTTTTCATCTTAGTCTGCTCTTTTTCTGCAGTAGACCCTCTGGCTCAGGTAACCCAGGCTTTCAGAGAACACCTACTAGAAAAGGCTCTCTACTGTGTGGCTCAGCCTCGGGGAGAAAAGACTCCCAGCCAGGGAGAGGGGTAAGTATTGAGAGTTTCTTCCTTTTTTCTTCTTTTTTTTCTTTTTCTTTTTTTTGGGCGGGGGGGGATTTTCTGCCTTTATTTGATAGGTTGGTTGAGGGAAAGATTTAACAGCCAGGTGAGAGGGAGAGAGAGGGAATGACATTTAGCAAAGGGCTGGGGTTAGATTTGAACATGGGCCATTGTGGTAAGGATTCAGGGTTATGTGATACACACATTCCACATAACTGTGGTTATTCATTATCTTCTTTAGGCTACAGATATTATGCTAAACAATTTAATGATTAAGGTACTGCAGTGCAACATTTGATTGAAAGTTGGTGTTAATAATACATTCCCTTTCTGAGGTAGTGATGGTGTGTGAAAACACTGAAGGCTAATGGAAGGGAAGGAATAAATCAAGAGTGATAGGGATGCTAGGAATGAAATATAATGGCAAAGGAGTACTGTTGATAATTTTAGATTGCAAATCATCCATCTGCCGTCTTTTGTCCTGTGATGAGAGAAAAAAGTGACTAACTGATGTGTGTCTCTCCTCAGGGAGTATGCTGATGCCCTAGAATACCTCCAGCTGTTGACTAGTGCATCGGACGCAGCCGGCGCCACCACTCAGTCGTTTGCCATTGGCTCCAACATGGCCACTGTCACTGGTAAGATAAAGCTGCACCTCTGGCATCTGCCATCAATGCGTATGGACTCTTCAAAGTTGAAAGAAAATCTGATACTTTTACCAGCAGTTGGCAATATTATCTAATTATAATTTGAGTTGTGTGTGTGTGTGTGTGTATAACATTTCATGTCACTAGCATGTTTAGTTGAAGGGTTTCTTTAAAGAGGGTGGCATAGCTCAGTGGATAGAACAGTTGTTTGGTAATCAGAAAGTTGCAGGTTTGATCCCTGGACCTGCAGAGTAGCATGTCGAAGTGTCCTTGAGCAACACATTTTCTTTCCCAGAAAATTGGGTTTGTTTTTGTGCATCATTTCCTTTGTCTGCACTGACTGCTTGCCAGCTTTTGCTATGTAATTGCATGAAAAAAAAGAGTGAGTCTGAGTCCGTTCTTATACTATTGAGATTGAGTAGCTTGATTTCCACTGGGTTGAATTCCACCCTCCCACCACTTTTCTCTTGTCCTCACTGATCACTGATCTGAGCGAAGAGGGGCTGTGTGAAAGGGAGGTGCCTGCTAGATTGCTTCATTTATCTTCAGTGCTGTCAAATCGGTGATCACCTTGAGAGGAGGAAGGGGAGACTGTGCTCGGATTTTAATGGGAGACTTTTCTTGGCAGAGCTTGCATGGAGTTTACTCTTTGTGTGTGTGTGTGTCTGTGTCTGTACCTGTGTGCTTGTGTTTATGCGCACACCTGCGCCCCATTGTTAAATGTAGATGTGTTCCCTCACGAGGGAGTCATCAAAATGGCTGCCCTTCCTCTCAGCATGTTGTGACCATGCGAGGATTAGATCTGAAGTCAGGATACAGAGAGTATGTGTGTGTGTCTGTCATGAATATTAGCAGTTTGGGATTTGAATGTTGTTATTTTATCTGTAAATATATGTTTGTATCTGTGTGACGATTATTTGCCTCCTGTCCCCCCCAGGCTGTGACCCCCACTCCAAGTGGTGGTCTTCAGTAGCTGTGGTTATCATCAACTGGCTCCAAGGGGACGATGCTGCAGCTGAGAGACTCTATCCAGCTGTGGAACACCTGCCACGTAGTCTTCAGACTGCAGAGTGAGTTCTGTGTACATATGCATGCTCACTGAGTTGCAAAAGTCCTCCTCCTTTCATACTTAAATCTGTATCCTGTCCTTCTCTTTGTGTGTGCGTGTGTGTGTGTGTGTGTGTGTGCGCGCGCGTCTGTCTTGCGTTCCCCTCCCCAACACCCCTGTCAGGAGTCGCCTGCCCAAGGCATCTCTGAACACGTTCCGGGCGGTGCGCGCTCTGCTGTCCAAGCCAGAGAACTGCCAGCTGAGTCTCAGCCACAGCGACAAGGCCAGCACCTTGCTCAGAGACAGCCTCAACCTGGGACCACACTGCCACAGTTCCAGCTTAGACAAGGTATACACTTGCAAACATATGGTCACATGGGCACAGACACAAGCGTCGGCAGATGCATGCTCATAAAAGTCTTGTCAAGGTGATATTTATTATCCCTGTGAGAAAAGATTTTGTTGGTGAAAGTGTATATATTAAAATACATCAAAATATGAACAGATGTGCAGGGGCCCACAAAAACACACAGAGTGGAATGAATTCACACCTATGCGCACATAAAATTGTAAGCACTAGCAGTTTGATCAAACCTTTTCATATGCCCAAGCATAATTGCACAAAAGTTATGTCTGCACCTTACTAGAATAGGGATCCAATCTAACCAACCAGTCACATAACAAAATGTAGCGCTCACAACTTGCAGCTTGTTGCAGCTTGTTTTGCCATTGTGTTCTCCACGTTGGCTTTCAGCAGATGATGATGCTGGTGGATAGGTGGTTGGAGTTTGCATACATCTATGGCCGGGGCTGTGGTGCATTGTAGTTGCATTGCATGTGCGTTTCAGTGAGTGCAATGTACCTGCAGTGCAACACAGAGCTGAGCTGCCAACAGCTGTGCTCTGACACGGAAGCAAGTATACGCCGACTCAAAATAAAAAATCCTTTCATTTCGGTCTGGAACAATTGGACAAACTTGAACACTCATTTTCTTAATGCGTCATTGGCTTTTGGAGATGCATACTTTCACACAGTTCCTTTTTAAAGGGCTATACTTAAATGCCAAAACACTCCATACATCTTGCCCTCTTTACATTTTCATATATTTCTCTGTCAGGTTCCTTTTCCTGCATTTCTCCTCCAGAGTCTCACAGTCTATCATTTGGGAATGACAGTTTTGTTTATAAGTATGCCGTAGCATGCAGTGCCAAAGTTGTGTTGCTGTCACAACTGTACATTCTTTTATTTCATTTAATCCATTTCTCCCTGATTGCTGTAGGTGGTCCAATTGCTCCTGTGCGACCTGTTGTTGGTGATCAGGACCAACGTGTGGCGTCTGCAGCAACAGGGTGCCAGTCCAGGAGGGTCAGGGGCAGCTGGGAGTACCAGCCCTTCAGGGGTCCACCAGGCCTCCCCGCCAGAGCTTCAGGGCTTCCAGCAAGACCTCAGTTCCCTTCGCAAGCTAGCTCACAGTTTCAGGCCCGCAATGAGACGGGTATGTAAAAAATACATATATATTTTGAGTATGGTTTGATATTTGAAGTTGTAGTTGTATACTCAGTTTTTCTTGTTAGTTATGCAAATGGATTCTAAGGTTTTAAGGGAAGAACACTTCTGCGTGTGTACTGACAGGCCCAGAAAATTCCAGCAGTAGAGCACATGCCTCCAAGTCAGGTGTTGTGGGTTCAATCCTACCACAGTATGTCAGGAAAGGGCATCCACCATTAATCCCATGCTCAGCAAATGTGAGGGTATATTGTAAAAGCACTTTGAGTGTCCTGTAGCCCTTGTTACTTGACCCTATGCTGTAAATGGGCTTTATTAGACAGAAACGTACCACCTGACATAAATCTGTCAAGGTGAATGAGCACAGCTATCAAGATGGACTTTCATAATCATGCTTATAGCAAAATCGGCACATAGAATTCAATTCCTAAGCAGTGTGGCCATGCACATATAGAGAAGTGCCGATATACCCTGTATAAATTCTAGGCACTCTTGGCTAGAGTTCTCCGTAGAAATTAGCCAAAGGGCATCAGAAAAAATGTGCGTGTGCACACAAACAAACACCCCTGAGGCATGTTTTCAGCCACACTGTTCAAAAGGCATCAAAGTGTCTCTGAGGTAGAACTAAACATTCTGTATGAGTCATCATCGGTCCCTCTTATCCCTCCTCTCTCGCATATCTCCCACTCGCTTTCCCTCTCGCTCTCTCTTCCCTTTGTCTCTTTCCAGTTGTTTCTTCATGAAGCTACGGCCAGGCTGATGGCAGGGGCCAGTCCCACCCGCACACATCAACTCCTGGATCGCTCGCTGCGACGCAGAGCTACCCCAGGAACTAAGACAGGTGTGTGTGGGGGTGTGTTGTTGTGGAACTTTATTTCTGGCAACACCGTATCTACCTTCAGACCGCCGTTATTTTGTAATCTGTTTTTTTTTCTTCATTTGTGACTATGATTTTTTTGTTTGCTCTTATAGAATATGTAGATTTTGTGTCAACTTTTATCCAGTCACCTGTGCCTATTTGCCCGTTTTGTATTGGTTTTGATGTCAATTTCATATCATTGTAACACAAAATTTTATTTCATCTGCCCAGCATCAGAGTTGAACTCCCAAGTTTCACCTTGGTGTCTTTCCATAATATTTATGGCTTGTCCAGCTGATTCGCATTAATAAGACTTGTCATATTTGTGTGTCTTCTAGAGGAGTGCGAGACACGGCCAGGCCAGCGGGAACAGGCAGAGGCAGTAATGCTGGCATGCCGCTACCTGCCCCCGTCCTTCCTGTCAGCCCCAGGCCAGAGGGTGGGCATGCTGGCCGATGCCGCCCGCACCTTGGAGAAACTGGGAGACAAGAGGACTCTTCACGACTGCCAGCAGATGATCATCAAGCTGGGCAGTGGCACCACAGTCACCTCCAGCTAGACAGAAAAGTGGCCCAGAGACATGCACTTAAAAGGGCGTAGAAAGACTGATTCATTCTTTCGCTTAACATACACAAATACAGGTTCAACTTCTCACTGACAGACCAGTGAAGACGAAAACACCTCATGCGGAGACTTACATACAGTCATAAATATAGCCTGCAGCTAATGGACAGACTGACTGAATGTAGTGAATTATAACAGACAGACAGAATCTCTTCTCCACAACCCGTCGTCTGTCCCCAAACCTGTTGTCCTTTTTTTCTTCTTCTTCCTTTTATCATCTGAAAACATCTCAAGACTTTGTGGTATGAGTACCCCCACCAACTCCCAGTTTGCCAGTTACGTGTTATTTATTGTGACACCCAGAGTATAGAATGCATTTTTTCCGATGGAGCCGAATCCCTCAGCGGATAAGTATTGTGGTAACCAAGTCTGACCACAGGGGGGTGTTGTCACATTCCTTTGGCAGACAGCCTGAATGGCAGGATGGGTATATGTGTTAAGGACAGATGAGAAGTTTGTCCCTCATTTATTCACAATTAACTCACCTCAGTGTTTTGGGCTAGGATGCTCCTTATTCAGGTAAAACAGGCAGCATTGATCGGTGTGTTAAACGTATCTGGCAACCCTGATTGGTTGCAGAGGGAGTTGTCTTGTTTAAATGGGTGGAGCTGACCAAACAAATTTGTCAGATTGAGGGCTTGCTCAGCAGGTTCTTTCTAATTTAATTTCATCTAAAGTTGATATACTGTTTGGAAAACTTTCACCCTGTGATAAATCTGGAGATGCCATGACCTACTGAGCAGGGAACCCCCTTGTCTCTCACATGCACTAGCCCTATGGGGCTTATTTCAATGATTTAATGAATAATATGGCTTTATATGCTTTTTATTGTCTTTTTTTCTGTGTACATACTTTAAATTGTATTTATAATCTGTATGAAGTTTGATCAATCAGTATTTTACACCATTGGCAGGATATTTTTCTTAATACATCCTTCACCATTTTCTAGCATCGGAACAGGCCCCAAAAAGACATGTGTTGTGCTCTCAATGGTGATGAGTGTCCAACCGGTTATCGTATCAAAGTGATATGGATGTCATCATATCGTCGGACTCGGTTGATTGTTTGTTTGCACTATTGCACGAGTCGTGTGCAACAATGATATCAAGGCAAGTCGGCAGCATCCAACTTCGCCATCAGCAGCTTAACGTTTAAACAGAGTGAACCTTTGTCCTTTTTGCAGCAATGTCATCCAATCAATCTCAAAATAACTGACACTGTTTCCAAAGAGGGCTTTCAGTGATTCGTAGTGTCATCTTGTTACCCCCCCCCCCCCCAAAAAA
>OMLC01042094.1:0-12610 GCA_900302585.1 Regalecus glesne
ATATATTAGCAAAAAGAACGTACGGAGAAAAGACACAAAGGACACAACATGCCCCCCCTCAAAAATAGTACACAATAACACAACAAAGTCGTGTTACAACAATGACTGCCTTTGGAGAGAATCTTATTGAGTTGGGTGATGTGACATTTGATGCTCTAGTAACCTTTTATAGATGGAAGGAGCGAGAAGAGGAAAATGAGCAGGGTACCTGATGTCCTTAAGGATGTTTTAGACTTTCCTTTTGCAGCAAGTGGTGTAAATGTTATGAAGTTATGGTAGTTCTATGCCAATGACTTTTTGTGCTGTCTTTACAGTCCTTTACATCCGTCTGCAGCCCTGAGCTGTCAGATTTCTAAACCCCAGTGATACAGCCTGCCGAGACACTCTCACTGGTACGACGATAACAGTTCATACCAGTTTTGGCATCAAAACTCTTGGAACTCCTATGTGTCTGAATAAAGTGACATTTGATTTATCTGGAGACGCCTGAGGAAATAGTCTACGTTGTGCCTTCTGCAGGATGCAATTAGTGTTTAGAGACCATGAGGGGGTGTCGGTGATGTGTAACCCCAGAAATCTAAATTCTCCATAATTTCCACTGACGAGCCATTGATGGGGATAAGAATGTGATTCTTTCTGACCTTTCTGAAGTCAGCAATGATTTCTATTATCTTATTGACATTTAGAGAGAGGTTGTTATTTGGCAAAATCTTCCACTACTCTCCTATAGGCCCATCTCATCTCTGTAGCTTATTAGTCCAATCCCTGCGGTGTCATCTGAGAATTTAATTGTGCTTTAGTGGTCACATTTGGCAACACAGTTGTGTGTACACAGGACTGTACACTAGGGGACTGAGACAGCAGCCTTGAGGTACACCAGTCCTAATAACCAATGTGGATGACCTATTCTCACAGTCTGGGGCCTGCCTGTCAAGAATTCAAATCGCCAATTACAGAAAGAGTGGTCCAGACCCAGACCTTCGAGTTCCAACTCAGTTTGGAAGGTACAATTGTATTAAAAGCGGAAATGTGGCAAACATCATTCTGACAGATACTTTTCAATGTGCACTAAAGCAGTATGCAGAGCAAGTGAGAAAGCATCGTCTGCATATTTGTTAGAGTAGTACACAAACTGTAATGAATGGGTCAAGGTTAGCAGGAATGTTATATTTTATATATGATAGCTAATCTTTCTAGACACTTCATAATAACCGCGGTCAATGCAACAAGTATATATCATCAAGCCAAGAGGCAGATGTTTTCTTAGGCACAGGCACATCGGTGATTTCCATGATTTGTACATCAGGGACACCAAAAAGAAACTGGCCAAGAGGAGGACAGGGATCCTTGATTTGGGGGAAATGCTGGTTTGAACGGGGAGTCACAGAGACCATCCATACGTGAAGAGGGAATATCTCCCTCCCGCTCACAGCGCTATCCCAATGAGAGGCGCCTATTATTACCACCATAACAGGGCCCTCAGTCATCAGCTCACTGCTCCTATACAATAGGATGGGTTAAAATGCAGAGAAATCCAAATTTCCCTTTGTGGGACTGATGAGGGAACCTATTAATTATTCTATTCTATTCTCCTCTTCTGTAGTTCCCCAGTGGTGGAACAAGCTACCAACCTCCATTCAATCTGCTGAGTACATCTCGATCTTTAAGAAAAGGCTAAAAACCCACCAAGCTCCCTCCTGAACACCTCTGTGCTTGAACTTGACTTGAAGGGCTTTATGAATGAAAGGTGGGGGGGGGGTTCTGCTTCTATACCCTATGTACATCACCTCTGGGCACTGCCTGATGGCACCTATGTCCTGTCAGACTCGAGCTTAGCTTTGAGGCACTTATCTTCTTCACTCCTGACTAGATCCTCCCTTTTGTTGCACTAACTCTTAAATGTGCATCACCTCGAATAAAAGCATCCACCTAATGAAATTGTAACATTGTAAAAGGGTGGGGACGCCTGCACTCAGTTGAGACTAAAGGGGTCACTTAGATGAGTGATGAAATGTTTCTCCCACTACACTTTGTGACTAGATGAACTGATTCAACATTTTATGATTTCCTTACCTGGATTTCTGAGCGTGCACCTGAACAGTGGAACTACACACCATGACAGGGACAGGTTAGAATCTGTCAGTAAAAACCTGAGATCCCAGAGATCAACCTTGCCTTGAGTATACAGGAAGAAGGGATGCTGTCTAGGCCAGCATCTTTTAAAAGTTTTACTCACATCAGCTTCTGTCACCTGTAGATCGACTGCTGTGTCACTTGTCAGCCAGAAGAAGAAAAAAACAACTTGGTTTCACTGCCGCTCCAGAGATGCAGAAACGATCAGGAACAGCTGAGGCGGTTGTTGCGTGCAATCCCTGTGGTAGACAGAAAGAGATGAGGATGGAAATCGGTGGGGTTTCTCTTTAAGCCCTGTCATTTGCACAGTTCATTTTCACACTGCGTGCTCTGCCGCATGACCCATGGAAAAATTTAACCACTTGTATTAATTACAGCTTTGGCAAGGGTAACACTATTTATGCAAGCTCTAAATTACAAGAGGCAAGAAAGTGCTTGCAGATCCCAAGTCTTTAGTAGAAGTGCAATTCTGTCATTCTTTTAAAAATGTTTCATTTCTTAAGATCTCTCCTCTTCACATCTCATCGTGTGTTGCTTTTGCCAGCCCTCGATAATAGGAGTAATCAGATGTACTCAGTGATGTACCACATAGATCCCTGTGCCCATCTTATATCATAATGCGACAAAGGACAACCGGACATGATTTCAAGCCTCAAACTATATGAGAGTATGAAGTGGAAATGGAATTGGATTGAATGAAGCGATGAGCCATCCTTTTAAGACGAGCTCCTGCAAAATGCATTCTGGACTACTTCACAGAGTCATCTTGACCTTCACAAGTAACAGAGTAGACTTATTGCACAATGTTGTTGGAGTAGTTTTTTCTCTAATCCAGGACAGTTGCGTGGCATCCGTCAGGATAGGGCTCACTCGAGAAACATGCACTCCGTTTTGACAGATTCACTACCTTGCTATCTGGCGCTGCTGACAGGAAGCGTAACGCTATCTTCCTTGCAGGGGGACTTGGGGAAAAAGATGTGGTCATATGGCCATGTCCTCTCGTCTTCCACCATCTGGAGACACGTCACATCAC
Source organism: Regalecus glesne (assembly GCA_900302585.1). Classification (NCBI taxonomy): domain Eukaryota; kingdom Metazoa; phylum Chordata; class Actinopteri; order Lampriformes; family Regalecidae; genus Regalecus; species Regalecus glesne. The sequence goes on from OMLC01042094.1 coordinate 3,167, forward strand.
AGTCAAACACAGCCTGAAGTGTAAAGAGGAGTGTTAGATTTGCCGCCAGATAGCTGCTGTGCAGTTTCTGTGGTTTTGTAAAGGGTGAACACAATGTTAACGGTTCAACTGTTAAGTTCATGTAGAGGAGCCACTTTTGCCCAAGCTGCCAGTTCCACAGTCCCCAAACTAATACACTCGCACTTTCCCCGCCATGCCGTCTGGCTGGGTTATGAATTGAGCCGAGTAAGCACAGAATATGTGAAACAGTCCAGGTGGCCTGATGTATGAGCCACCTCCTCACTTTGGGAGGTGTTGTCTTCTCAACCTATGTGATGCCAACACACACTGTGACGAGCCACACTTTGTTAGTGTTGAACGAATTATGTAGAATGATTTCCATAAGTGTGTGTGTGTGTGTGTGTGTGTGTGTGTGTGTGTGTGCACATGCTAACGTATGTGTTTGAGACGACAGGCAGATTCAGTTTTGTCAGGTGTTTGCCAGATGTGAATATGTGGAACTATGTGACTGACTAGGTGGATAGATGGATGAATGGAGGGATGGATTGACAACAAGTGCTATCTCCTCCTAGATAGGAAAAAAATGTTGCGTAACTCATTTAACATGTGGCGTGCCGACAGCTTGAATAACCACACCTGGTGGATGTCACTCATCCAAAAAAAGCGGAATCATCAAACAGCTTGATGAGGACATTATTCAGATGCATGGCTTTCACAATGTCAACAAGGAGACGCAGACAACAAAAACGAACAGTGTATTATCTGCTTCACATCACTCCAAGGACTTAGAGCCAAGATATAGAGAAACCACAGGAGTGAACTCAGTGGAGTGCACATCTCTGCCAGCTGTATGGATCTCCACTTCTCTGGTGTCTGAACTTGGTGACTAACCCTACATTTGTCTACTGAGAGGGGGAATCCAGATAGAAAGAATATTCTTTTCTGGACATTATGAGACTTTTGGACGATGCTCAAGTCAAGTGAATGGTAAATATGGAAATAAAAAGACAAAATGCTGCGTTCAAATGAATCTACCTAAAAAAAAAACATGTTTCGCTTGTCAATCTGTGGATGCGTAGCCTCCTGTGTGTGACAGCTTTCAGATGGGGAGACTGATGCCCCTGCACCCACCACATGGTCCTTGGCAGGGGGTGGCCGAAGTCCAATGTCATGGGGGATCAGCCTCTTTGGCAGCCTTCATCTGCCTTCACCGCCATTGTGACCTTGAGGCATCTTCCACTAGATAAGAGATAAGATAAGATATTCCTTTATTAGTCCCACTGGGGGGAATTTGGGGGAAAAGTGTGGGAAAAAGTTCTGTCATTGCAGTCTTTGTTGGATTGTGCTTCGTCTGACACCTCTCCTTTGACCTTTCCATCTTGGGTGACCTGACCATGGAGCCACGCTCCGGATGGCACAGCTCTAAGGATCATTAGTGGACACAAACCTCTCCACCATGACAAGGTGGCGATCCAGGAGAAGACACACACACACACACACACGTGAGTGTGTGTGCGCGCGCGTGTGTGTGTGTGTAAAACCCTCCAGACTACAGCCTGGTGGAGATAATAATGAAGGGAAGTGTAGAACACTTATTCGCATGGTGTAGTAGGTTTGCATAACTTCACGTCCTCCCTCAGGTAGAGAGGTAATGAGGGCTTAGACTGAGGAGCGATCCTCAGTCTTTGAGGACCTGTTGGCAAGGCAGAAATCGAATGTTTACTGAAGGAATTCAATGACTGATTTGCCACTGGTTATCTGAGTCAGCTGATTATGGCTTCTCTCGGCCTCCTGACCAGCATATAACTCTGTAGCGCAAAGGTCTCCAATCTTTATTCCGGAACTAAACGTTGATGATCCCAGTAACGTGAGCCCAGACGGAGCCTTTTGATGGTGTATTTTACTGCCATTTCTATGGAATGAAAAGTATGTGATTTAGAGGAGAGGATTTAAGTGGCTCTCAAGTTGATCATTTTTATAATCACGCTAGACTTAGCCATGCATAGAGTAATTCCACCCACTAGCCTGCTGAATAATGAAACCAAAAGTTCAGTCATCTTAAATTAAGAGGATCTTTCTTGTAATTTTATGCCAGTGAGCTCGAACAAGCGTGTACTGTGATTCCCTGAAGAATGAAGATCCCAGAGCCTGTTTGCTTTACAAGGGAAAACATTAATAGCGAGAACATCACATCTACATTTAGATAGAGCTCATATGAACTTCACGACTAAATGAAAAATCAGATCGGGTTTTATTTTGAGTAAAGGTGCGTCTGTAGGTGCACGTTGTCCCTTTCCCACCTAATAGGTTGAATGACTGAATCCTTTTTTTTAAATTCTCCTTTCTCTGGGAATCACAGGTCCATCTTCCATTCGGTCAAACGCCTCTCATCAGAAAGTAAACTGAAAATTTGGCATGTTTTGTCTTGTGTTATTTCTGTGCTGTGAGTGTTACAATAAGGTTGTATCGGTGGTAAAAAAAGAAGGATAGTTGTTTTTTTATACACTCATTGAAATGTATTTATTTTGCCTACTTGTGCCGTCATTAGCCAAGATGTCATATGACCTCCAGAGACTGAGATTCACTCTCCATGCAATACAGTTCCACATAGCAGCTCCTCTGAACAGATGGGATGTTTGTTCCCGTGAACCCGCAAGGAGGCACCGCTGCACTGGGCTCCACTGAAAACGGGAAATAATGCCCTGCCATCTGATAATGGCTATGCCGCTGATGAACCCACCCTTTTAATGGATTTATAATTAATGCCTGAGTGTTGCCCAATGCCACTTGATGGCTGCAGAGAGGGCAGATAATGTTGCGGTAGTCCAAAGTCAATACAGATTGGTGTGGATCAGGCCGAAGCCACAGAAACACAGATAGATAAGCAGCGCCATTTTGTTCTGTCAGAGATGCGGTCGTATTGGCACGAATACAAAACTCTTTCCATCTATCGTCATTTCCATCCTTTTCCTCACAGTCTCTCTCCCTCCGTCTCTCTCCCACTATGTCTACGTCTGACTTTTCTTGCCTCTCTGTGTCTCTCTCCCTCCCTCGATGACATTAAAGGCATTTCACTCTCCAGGCTGTTTCATACTTAGACTGTAAGAGCATTTTGGCCGCTGCATTAACCGCTGCTCACCATCTGTGTATTTGGTCAGATCTCATACCCACGATTAGATAAACAAAAAAATCAAAAAGATAGATATAAGATATTGTCATTTTATTACACATTTTATTCAGTTCATGAGTTTGTTTTCTCATTTTGGTGCATGCACATAATTTAGTAGTTATTGTGTTGTTTGTCTTGATGCATGCTCAATAATCCAGGTGAGGGAATCACAAAAAAGACGTTAATCAGTTCAACTGGAACTTAGATGTAGTTTTTTTTTTTATATAAACTTCTGAGTTCCAGTTGAACCGAATCACCTCTTTTTTGTGATTGTGTTGTTTGGTTCTTTAATTTGTAAGAAGTACTACCTTTGTTTCGGAACTTATTGAGCTCATCTGGCAAAAGGTGTAAAGTCTGGGAGAGATGCCATATTAAGCAGAGTCCACAGGAAGTGGAAGCAGCCAACAGCAGGTGTGAGAATATATTATCCATCCACCATCAACTGCTTTTCCAAAATCCGGTTGGGGAGTCATGCTGGAATCTATCCCAGCATTCACTGGGTGAAAGGCAAGGAAACACACTGGACAGGTCACTGCTCCATCTCAGAGCAGATGTGGGGGTTTAGGCCAGATGCCCTTCCTGATGCCCTGCGGTGGGTCTGAACTCAGAGCCTATGGCTTCTTAGTTTATAGGATAATAAATGCATATTAGATGCATAGTAAATATTAGACCTCGGGCTCATAGTTGCTGTATTTTCTGCCAAAGTACATGTTCCTGAGCCATTGTTGTATCATGTGCAGCTTATGGCTGCAAGAATGGGTGGAGGGTCAAGAAAGATCTTAGTTCTGGTGAAAAAAATCTTGCCAACTCTAAACAGTGGAGTTAAAAGTGCTGCTTGGCCAGCAGTGGAAACGTTTCTTCTCTTTGCTTCTTTCCACAGGATATTATTTTTTGCTTTCAATCTTAGCCAAGACCCAATTTGGATACCCCCTTAACCCTTTGACACACGAAATGGCAATTTTTGTGTGTGCAAAGTAATGATAATGGATGTTGTGGGATGGCAAGCTGCCTATTTAAGGTGATCTTTGGCTTGCTCTAGAATAACACTAACAGTACTGGCATATGAAAGGGTAATTCTGAGTCTGATTCCTTCACTGCCAATTCTATGCAGATGTACTACAAATAATGAATGTGTTTTTCTGTTTTGTTTTGTTTTTTCAAGATGACATAGGCCACCCTAAAACAAAGACAATCCTGGACTTTTTGAAATCGGTCAGCCCAAACAGCATTCCAACAAAACTACTGAAGATCCTTGGATCCTCTATTTCTCAACTTCTTGCTGCACTCATAAATGAATCATTTCAGTCTAGCATTTCCTCAGGCAAACTCAAAATAGCAAAGGTGATCTCATTCTTCAAAAAAAGGCTACTCAGAATCTCCCTCAGATAACAGACCAATTGTATTATTGTCTGTTTTTAGTAAGTTATCTGAGAAATGAATGCACAAAAGGCTTTGTAAATTCCTATAAGTACATCAAATTCTCTATTCACAATTTAGGTTTCAAGAAAATCACTCAAGTTATCATTCTCTGATAAGTTTACACGGGAGTACCCTAGACAATAAACAATTCCATTGAGGTAATTTTATTGATTCACAAAAGCAGTATGTTTACAGATCTAGACAAGATCATTGAGAACAAGATCTGGACTTACATCACAACAGACATTGGCTAAGTCTCTGTTTCGATAGGCCTTAAGTGAGGTTCAAGTTTTACTTTGACACCTCATCTCATAAATAAGCTTCATTGACCTTGACTGAAACTTAAAAAAATCTATTGGAAAACCTATAGCTGTGATTCACAACAGTCTGAAAACGTAAATTGGGATTAATCAACAAAATTAGGCAATAGATTCACTTCCACCAACTGCCCATTACAGGCCTAGGCTAGGCAAGTCCACAACAAAAACATCTATACCTTCAAGATGATGACAGATTAAAAGATTTTACTTTCATATATCCATGGTAACTAATAAAATCCCCAAGAAGGATTCAATTTCATCACCAAGATCCATAATCACTTGTTTACTCCATCTGGTCCTTCCAATGGTTCTCCTATGGAGAACCACCAGCCCAGGAGCTTTTTGGTTGTGGTGCAAAAGTCAAAATTGAGAGCTGCAGTAGCTCAGTGGGTAAAGTGCCCGCCTAGGACTCAGGCATTACGGGTTTGTATTGTGGGGAATTTCAGAGTTCACCTCGACAATATTTAGGCCTAATTGTCGGAGTGATACATAAGTGTGGGCTAGCTATTGGCTGAGCTTGTGGGGAGTGTTAGCGTTGAGTAAACCAAATATGACCCAAAAGGCCAGAATAACCTGTCCATGAGATAAAGATGCGAGTCAACAAAAGTGCCTTTCGGGAAACCAATATGGGGCAAAAACATGTTACATAAGACTCCACAAACCATATGATCAATAAACGTGGGCTGATGCTCATCAGGAAATCTCATTGGTCCCCCAGGATTTGGGAGGGTTGAAAGAGACCATCATAAAAAACTGGACAAAAAAAGAGTCCAACAGGCTCTTGATGATCTATCGCTTCTGTTCTGATATTCGTCCCTGTTCTGATTTTCACCCCCGATTTGAATTCTTGCAATAAACCTGCTTCACTGCTTTAAAAAGGGCACCTCATCATCCAGCCTCATTTTTGACACCTAGAGCTTTTTTTTTCTAAATCCACACCATAATCACGCTGCTTAGCTGGGTAAATGTGACACAGTCCATCTTGGGAGAGAGATACCTCCTCTGTTGCTCTCCCTGAGGTGACTTCCTATTTTTCTCCCTGTTAAACAGAGTTGTTCCTTAGGTAATGTGAAGGTCTAAGGATAGGATGTTGTGTTGATGTAAAGTCCACTGAGGCAAATTGTTAATTTGTGATAAGGGGCAATGCAAATAAAAAGGACTTGACTTGAGGCATTCCTTGCAAAGCACTTTGAGTGGTTGTTAGCCTAGAAAAGTGCTAGTCCATTTACCATTTAACTGAGAAGAATGCATTCTGCATTCTAGTCCTACTATTTCTATGTGGGCAGTCAACAGTAGAGGGGGTCCTGGCTTTGAAGATCATCTTGTCCTGGGCATGAGCAAGACACACGTGAACATAGCCTAGGAGCGCAGCAATATAAACCATATATCATCATATGGTAAACAAAAAGCAAGAAACAAGGGCATCCACTCGGGACGATTTTTGTCTCAACTAGTCCACACCAGAAACAATTGCTCTATTTTAATTGCTTTTATTTTCGCATAGTCCGTTTGTAAGTTTCAGTCTCTTTGGTTATGTTGTGTTGGATGGAAGCTTTTAGTTTACTTAATGCTAAGTTTACTTCTTTTTCTGCCTTTTCAGTTTTCTGATGCCATACCAGGATTGATTCCCTTTTGTCATCATTTCCAAATTTTCAGCTTTATTAAACCCCCCCTTGCACCTTTGTCCTTTTTTGCTTGGTCCCTAGCAGGAATGAAGGCGTGGCTGGTCATGTTTTCATCTCAGTCATTTATTTCATAATGACATATAGTCAGTCACCTATGCTGTCCACTCTACTCATCAAATATTTTATTTCAAAAAGAGTTCTATTGTCTTAGCATTACACAGTGCTAATAGCATGACATAATTGATTATGTAATCCATTCAAGTTTGAGGTTGTATTGCAGGCTTTCTCTTCCATCTTGAAAAGGTGAGAAAAAACAAGAGCTCTTTTTAATAAGTGGAGCTAAAAGCCAGAACCAATAAAAGGGATAGTTATTGTGGACATCTGATTGACTGAGAGACTCACGATGTGAACTCATTCTTTGATATTGCTGAGGTTTATATCAAACTTATTCTCAGAACAAGTGGCCTCGGGTTAATTAATTTGAGGGAAATACCGCCAACTTGATATCTGACTTTAAAGTAACAAGGTAAGTCAAAGGAATTTTTATTCCATCCATCACTGCTGTATTGTTCCTAACTAAATGCATTTCTGGCTGAAGGAAAGATAGCTTTGTCATATTCAAGCCTAGTTTGAGTCTTAAGACTTGATTTGGCCACCACAGGGAAGGAAGTCATGCTGGAATAACTGCATTGTACCCCCAGGCACTGAACTGCAAATGCTAAATAATGATAATGACCCATTTAGTGATTTCACTACTGAGTAGTATGGAGTAATATCAAAAAAAATTTTTTTAATTGAATTACAGTTAAAACTGAGCTCCAATGAAAATTTGGAGGAAAAATATGCTCCTCTGTTTTGTCACATCTGCACAGATTTAATTTAGAATTAAAACAAATAACAGATAAAAATGAATCTAAATGTTAAAGAGTAAAGCTGAGTCTACTCCAGCAGTGTCTTGGTCACCAAAAAGCTGTGTCCATACACTAACCTTTTGAAAAAGGTATAAACAAACCAAAAATAAACAAATACATAAAAGAGCTGGAATTCAAAAGGGAAATTAGGGCGGCGTGGGGCAACTGAAGATGGCAGCAGATTGTTGCAATATCATGAAACATGTTCCCGTCTATTTTAGTTGGAAAAACTGACAATGGTGTTTGTAGCTGGCATCATCCATATGAATTCTCAATGTGTATCCGGTCATGTATAATGAATAACTTTATTTACATTACAATTGCTGGTTCATGAAGAAAGGTGCTGGTGGCAGACTGATGCCTATAAAGACAGAAAGGTTCGTGTTCGTCTCTGATAACACCTTGAACAGCCGGCATAAATGGGCTAAGGAGGTTAAGGCCTCTCTATCTTTTATAATAAGATGAGAAAATTATTGTTAAAAAAACCTTAGAACAGATTGTTTAGAATTTTGACGTAACACGATGAGGGGGTGATGGGTAGGCATGGTGTCAAGAAGAGGAATGTTGAGGGACAGACAGTGGTAGACTTTGTGGAAAGGATGGAAACGCTTGTAGTTCATATGTATTTTAAGAAGGGGGGGGGACACAAGGTGACATAAAAGAGTGGAGAAAAGCGCAGATTGGTAAAACATATCCTATGTAAGGAGGTGTGATCTGAAAGGGATTGACGACTGCAAGGTTATGACAGGGTAGGAAATAGCTAGGAAGTATTGGATGGTGGTCTGGAGGATTACTTTGGAGCTCAAGAAGAAGAAAAGAGTCGAGGCAGAGCCAAGGATCAAATGGTAGAAGTTGAAGTTGGAAGATTGTTGTGTAAAGTTCAGGGGAGTGGAGATAGGCACCTGGTGGTAGTGAAAAGTTCCCAGATGGCTGGGCAACCACTGCAGAAATAGTGAGGGAGACAGCTTGGAAGGTACTTGGTTTGTCGACTGGAGAGTAGAAGGAAGACAATGAGATTTGGTGGTGGAATGAGAAAGTACAGCAAAGTATACAGAGAAAGACATTACCAAAGTAGTGTGATAATCAGAGAGATGAAGAAAATAGACAGGAGTACAAGGAGATGCAGCATAAAGTGAAGAGAGAGTTGTTGAAGGCAAAGGAACAGGCATACGGCAAGTTGGATGAGAGGTTTTACCCTGGGGAGGGAGAAAATGACTTTTACCGATTGGCTAGGCAGAGGGACTGAGCTTGGAAGGATGAACAGCAGGTCAGGGCATTGAAAGACAGCGCTGGACATGTCCTGACAAATGAGAAGTCTATTGAGAAGGTGAAAGGAGTACTTTGAGAGGCTAGTGAATGGATAAAATGAAAGAGAAGGTAGGATGATGTAGGGATAACAAATCAGGAAGAGCAATGGCTTAGTGAGGAGGAAGTGAGGGTGAAGAGTGGGAAGGCAGCTGGCCTAGGACCTGTCAAAGCACGGAGGTGTTTAGGAGAGACAGCAGTGGAGTTTTTAACTATGTTGTCTACCAATCTTATAAATCGAGAGGATGCCTGAGGAGTGGAGAAGAAGCATACTGGTACCAATTTATAAGGACAAGGGTGATGTGCAGTGATGTGTAGTAACAACAGAGGTATAAGTTGATCAGCCGTAACATGCAGATGTAGGAGAGAGTAGTGGAAGCCAAGTTACGAGGAGAGGTGATAATTAGCTAGCAGCAGTATGGTTTCATGTCACCAAAGAGCACCACAGATGCAATGTTTCATTTGAGAATGTTGATGGAGAAACACAGAGAAGGTCAGAAGGAGTCATATCGTGTCTTTGGGGATTTAGAAAAGCATATGACAGGGATCCAAGAGAGGAGATGAGGTGCTGTATGAGGAAATCAGGAGTGGCAGAAAAGTGTGTTAAGAGTGGTGTAAGATATGTATGAGGGCAGTGTGAGAGGTGCACGTGGTAGGGACGATGGATGGGTTCAAGGTGGGGGTTGGGGGTTACG
>OMLC01042094.1:12630-23814 GCA_900302585.1 Regalecus glesne
GCCCCCCCGAGTCCTTTCTTGTTTGCAGTGGTGATGGACAGGTTGACGGAGAAAATCAGGCAGGAGTCTCTGTGGACCATGATGTTCACAGATGACATTGTGATCTGTAGTGAGAGTAGGAAGCAGGATGAAGTAAGTCTGGAGAGGTGGAGGTATGCACTGGTGAGAAGAGATATGAAAGTCAGTAGGAGTTAGACAGAATACATATTCATGAATGAGAAGAAAGACAGCAGGATGCAAGGAGTAGAGGTGTGGAAGGTGGATGAGTTCAAATACTTGAGGTCACTTATCAATGTAATGAGGAGTGGAGAAGAGAGGTGGAGAAGTAAGTGCAGAGAGGGTAGAATGGGTGACAAAGAGTGTCAGGGGTGATTTGTGATCCAAGGGTACCAACAAGAAGGAAAGGAACAGTTTACAAGATGGTAGTGAGGCCAGCTATGTCGTATGGTTTGCAGTTGGTAGAACTGATAAAAATACAGAAGATGGAGCTGGCAGAGTTGACGATGCCAAGATTTTTGTTGAGGGTGTCAACAAAAGACAGTATTGGAAATGGGCATAATGAAGGGACAGCTCCGGTTGGATGGTTTACAGACAAAGCAAGAGAGGAAAGATTGAGATAGTTCGGACATATGTGGAGGAAAGATGCTGGTGTACTGGGGGAAGGATGCTGATTATGAAGCTGCCAGGCAAGAGGAGAAGAGGAAGACCAAAGAAGAGGTTTATGATGTGGTGAGGCAGGATATGCAGGTGGCTGGTGTGACAGAGGAAGATGAAGAGGACAAGAAGAGATGGAGATGATGATCTGCTGTGGGAACACCCAACATAAGAGGCTAAAGTAGTAGCATTAGTAGCTGTAGAAAGAGAGAGAGAGAGAGCGAGAGAAAGAGAGAGAGAGAGAGAGAGAGAGCGAGAGAGAGAGAAAGAGAGAGAGAGAGAGAGAGAGAAAGAGAGAGAGAGAGAGAGACCATATTTTGGCATCACGTCATTCTTGTAGGGACTTCAATTTAAGACCCTAAAGTGTGTAGTCTGTCCACTGCTGTGTCAGATAAAGCTAAAGTCATCCCAAAAATCAAGAAAAGCACCGCCTACTGTACATAGTTTTGATGTGTGGTTCTTGGATGGTGAGCTGTCCTGGGGATTTTTGCTGATAGGAACTTCTTGTTAGATATTTGTTCACTCTACGCGTAGTCGGTGTATACAGAGCAATTCATCATCAGAGCTAAAATACATTTTGCTCCTTGAAAGCAATAAAGCTCACTTTCTAGACATCTAAGTCGTCCTAATGGAAGGGAATCTTGCTCTTTCCTTGTTCATTATCTTGGCATCGAGGCTCCAGTACTGCACCTCAATCACAAACCTCCTCTGCTGTCAGAGATAGACTTATCCTCTGAACATTCACTATCATCACGTTCTTTGATGCACAACAGCAAACTTTAACTTTTCATGTCTGAAGGAGCATCTGAGAAATGTGCAGATTTATTTATTCTTTAGTTGTTTACCTCATGTCAGACCAGAATTAGGAATTTGAATGAATATGGCGGTCAGTTAATCTTAGTGAGAGACGAAGATCTTTTCATAGCCTTTCATCCTGTGCTGTTCAAACAGTAATGTCAGCATAGACAGACGTCCTGGTTCAGATCTGAAAGAATATGCCTACTTCATCTACATGACCTGCCACATTTCAGCAGATGAGAAAGAGGGTTGCATCACTTACCTCCTCAAAGCAGCTCAAACACATCATATCAACTGCATGGCAAAAATGTCTTTTGCCCTAAAGCCCTGCAATGACACTAGTCTGTAATATGAAATGGGATTTCCAACCAGTGATGGGATATAAATTTGATGATCAGGATTTGAGCGAAGGAGGAGGGGCCATGAGCACTCTGTCTGATGCCAACATCTGGCTCTTTCTGCATAAAGAATCCCTTTGTTTCAACCCCCCCTTCAAATCTTGTGAATTATGGACACGGAGAAGCTGTCGGTGTCTACTCACAACTCAGTGTAATTCAAGAGTCAATTGTGAAATATCCACTTGTTACAAAGTTTAACAAGTTGATATATTTACAGGATTCTTCTACTGCTCTAGAATATTAGGGTTCTCTCTCTCTCTATATATATATACATATATTCTCTCTTCCTTCAATTTCAAGCCAATATGCTTTACTGCCATGAATCTCAGATGAACTAATAATTGAGACCTGAGCCATTGCAATATTCATCCAAGTTTAAGGGGTTTTGCTCTGGGACATCTCCATACTTTGACAGGAGGAGCAGTTTTTTGCAGTTTTTTCTAACATGTTTTTGGAAGAATTTGGAATCTTTATACATTTGTTGGATAATATATTTGTAGCTCTATGCAGAACAAACAACCAGCTTAAAAGATACAACTTCAAATGTTCACATCTGATGTGGCTTTATTTATCAGTATATGCTCTAAAGACTGTAACCTCAGGATGGAATAACAGGCTTATTAATTTGCTCTATAATCCAAAAACGCTAAAGACAGTAGCGCCCGCCTCCAAGTTGAGAATCACTTTGGCGATCCCACTGCGGAGCAATTGGAAAGGGCATCCAACCTTAATCCCCCATTCATTCATTCATTCATTTTAAAGTCGTTTTAGTGGTCACTAGACTAGAAAAGAGCCATATAAAAAAATGAGTCAATTTACTACAAGCCTGGTGAGTGCTGGGAGACAGAGAGAGAGCGCCATAGTAAGTAGCCCAGCTGCCCATCACAGTGTAACTATACACACTACATCAATGTGTCACAGGTGGTAAGATAGAAAAGCCTGTATAAACAGCAGATTGAGCATCTGTCTAAAAAGGTTTTGTGTGATTAGACTACTAGAAGCACACTCAATCATGGCTGTCATTACACTGGATCAATCCTTGTTGGAGAAAAACTACTCTAGCCACTTGGGGTTCTCTGTCCATGTCAAGCTGCACACATTTGCCAAAGGAAGCAAACTGAAGAAGAACTTACCCATCATGTAGCATTCCATGCAAAGACAGTAATGGTCCTGTGCGAGTCCCCTCTTTCAATCCCTATGTATAAACAAACATACAAAAAACCCATTTAAATTCTGACAAATGAGTTAGTTATGTCAGTTATTTCATGATATGACACAACTGCTGTCTTTCCCTGGTTTCAAAGTCTGCATTATTGTAAAAGGTCCGTTTTCACATGTCACAATAAGTCCCCAAATTATGAGCGCCCCGAGTGCCATATGTTGGCAGCTCACAGCTCCTATACAGTAGGATGGGTTAAAATGCAGAGAAATCCAAATTTCCCCTTGCGGGACTGATTAGGGAATACATTTTTTACATAAAAAAAGTTGAAATCCCAAGTTGAAATCAATTTAAAAAAGAAATTCTTATCCAGTAGAACCGATTCACCTTTCTTGTAATTCAAAAATGATTTTCTTTTAATTTTTTTTATTAAGAGATACAAGGGTGCAGAGGATATTTTGTTTCTCCCCTGACCGTGAGACACATAGTGGATGCTGTTATTTTATTGTTCTTTAATTGCTTCTTATCGAGTCATTTCTGAGAAAGATATTGACAATGAAATACTGGTGCTCTGGTAGCTCAGGGGGTAGAGCTACACTAACCTCATTTATTATATAGGTTTATTCACTTAAAAATACAGATGGGGCCGGATATTATTGGGAGTGACTTCCTCTGCTCCTTTCAAACATAAATTTGCTGGCTTCTTTATTGAGAACTCTTTTGCTGAATTGTGTTTGCAATAAAGACATTTGATTTTGAATATCGAGATACTTGGTCAAAAATATCCTATTTGATTTTGTCCATATCGCCCAGCCCTAATTATGGATTATTCAAATCTTATGCACTGACTATCTAAGAGTGAATGAAGATAAACAATGAGTGAAGTAAATGATTTTCACATAGATCCTCCATTTTTTCTCAGAAAATCTTTAGTATTCTAACATCAGAACAGTATAGTGGCACTGTTGCCTCACAGCAAGAAGGTCCTGGGATCAAATTCTGTCCCAGGTCCTTTCTGTGTAGTTTGTATGTTCGCCCTGTATCAATGTGGGTTTCCTCCAGATACTCCGGTTTCCTCCCACCATCCAAATTACATGCATGTTAGAGTTAGTACTCCTGGCTGTGCTTATGAGCAAGGCAATGGGGGAAAAAACTGGAGTTGGTTCTGTGGCATTGCATTCTGCTCCTATACCATAGGATGGGTTAAATACAGAGAACTCATTTCATTGTATGTATGACAATGACAAAGTTTCTTGTGTGTGTGTGTGTGTGTCTGTGTCTGTCTGTCTTCTAACATGAATTAGTTTACATTTTCTGAATGTTGCTGGATGCTTTTAACTTTATGTCATATCTGCTGTAGTCTATCTGGTGCAAGGTTAAAAATGTTCAAGTGCAGCAAATCTCTCTGTGTGTTGACGGCATGTAACTTCAGCTGAAAGGCTGCAAGCTTAGCGCAGATTAACTGGAGGGAAGTTGAAAGTAAGTTAATTTCATTTCAGTCAGAGATGAACTGGTGTGGTCAGCAGGCACACATTCAGCCTTCCAAACACTGGTGGCAAAACATGAACTGCAAAGGAGCCTAGTTGTTTTTAAAAATAATAATAATAATAATACACCAGGCAGATTTAGCTCTATGGTTGACTGCCATAACTGACTGTCATTGTCTCTTAAAGGTCATGACAATTGATTCAGCCCTCTTTTCAGATGGCGGATATCTGATTTACTAATTCCTTACCTAGAAGCCTGTCTAGCTCATACTTAAAACAACAGTTTCGCGAATTGATTGGTTTACCTTGTGCAGAAATCTTTAGGCACAACCCAGGATTCTCAGAACAAGTGGCCCCTGCAAATCAAGTCTTTTGATTTGAAAAGAATGAATGCTGAAAAAAGGAATAATAAAAAAGAAAGTGTTTTTTTTTTCCCAAGTCTGTTAATTAGTCCTTGTAACAAGAATGTGGGAATGGAAATGTGTCTGCTATCACACCCAGAGTTAATCCCTAGAATAGAGGGAGGTAACTTGACAGGTCCTTTGTTAGCTCACATGAATATCAAAGATGAACTTTTCTGAACTGGAGAAGAATACCTCACCTAGCTAATATTCTGGATTTCATGATAGCAGTTTTCATCATTGAGAGCAAATCAAAGGGTGCATACTCCAACTTTCTCCAACCCTCTTCCCAGTGGTAAAAAAAAACCACCTGCTCTTCCTCTGGATGGATGTTGAAGCCATAATTGTCTGGTTATAAGATTCAATTTGCTCATATTCCATATTCTATAGCGAGGTTTGGCCCAGGGATGAATGCCTGCTATTTTGCTGGATATTGCTTTACTTTATATTACTTTTGGGTATGGCATAGCTTAGGACGTAGGGCGGTCGTCGAAACTTTTATTTTATGCATGTACAATGACAATTGTTCTAAGAGTAAAAAAATTACTATCAGCCAAGCTTGAGTCAGATGTTGCTGGTTCAAACCCACCGCAGGGCCTCGGGAAGGCATCTGGCCTTAATCCCCTAAACTCCATCAAAAGTCTATGTCCACCTCCACAGCTTGGGGACGACATAAAATTGGACCCCATTGTACTATAGACTCCTATAGGATTCCAAGACTGTTGCATAACAATTATAATAATATTCTTCTATAGGTACAGTGCATGTTATAAAGAGCATTTCGAAAAGGAGTAGCATAGCTCAGCAGGTAGAGCAGTTCTCAACCAATCGGAAGGCTGCAGGTTCAATCTCTGGTCGTGTAGAAAGCATGTCGATGTGTCCTTGAGCAAGACAGGGAACCTCTAACTGCTCCCCGAGCACCACATGCTAGCTGCTCACTGCTTCTATACAACATGATGGGTTAAATGCAGAGAACAAATTCCAATGGGCTGTGTCTTGTGGCAATAAACTGGCAAAGAAGTGACTGAATAAATAAACAACTAAATAAACAAATACATAAGTCCGATTTAGCCACTAGACTAATTGTCATCCGTTCTCCCGAGCAAGACGGGGTTCGATGTCTTGCTCAAGGACACATCAACGTGCCTTCTGAAGGAATGAGGAATGGAACCATCAGTCTTACATGTACCAGATAATCACTCTACCTCTTGAACTATGCTGCCCAGCTCTGCATGTTTGTTACCCTAAAAGAACTGTTCCAACTTTTCCTCTGTTGTTCATTATATTATGAGTAGCATTGTTGGTAGAAAAAAACACCAACATCCTGCTAGTGTGTTATTCTTTTAACCTTGAATTAAAACCGGGAAGATTGTGTCCTTGAGACAAACGAGGCTGTCGACTGGCACAGAATGAGAGTTATCATTTAATCTCAGCCCCGGATACAATCTAAGTGGGTTAATTAGGGCAATACAGCACTCCCTGCACAACGGGGAAGACGCTGCGCGGATACATCGCAACAAGAGCAGGATTTGGAATAGATGATTTGGGGGACGATTCGCACAGATGCTTTCTTCTATTCTTTCCTCTAATTCCAGTTTTAATTTGAATAAGCATGGAGGAAAATATTCACCGCTAAATCTATGTGCTACCAGCAATTGTTTAAATGTGATAAGGGCAATACATCTTAACTAGAAAACCCGGGGTCACAGCCAGAAGCTCTCTGCCTGGATGACAGGGTTGAATCGTTAAAAGAAGAAAGAAGTGGAAGGAAGACATAGAGCATTTCCAGTTAAAATTGGCAGAATGCTGCCAGGGCAGAGCGCTCTATAGCTGAGAACTCTGCCCAGAATCAAAGAACTATTGGGTACCAAAGATGATTTCCTGAGAGATTTCCTGGCAGTGTTTAAATTTATGGCAAATAATTGTCTCTATTGACGGCTGTTGGCTGCGATGACGTAAAATCACAGGCTGAAAAGGCACAAATAAGTAAAAATGCAAAAACTGAGCTATGCGCTTAGATAGATAATGAGAAAATGGGGCCCTGGGCACACATGCAGCCCCCTCTCCAAGGAGGCCAGATACATTGACTTGCAGCCAACAGAACAATATTCACCTGTGCCTCAACAGGATTTACAGCACATACACAGCATTAACACCAATAGCATATTAACTAACACATATATTGACCTGCAGTCTTTCAGTTTTCCAGTAAGACTATTGGGCCTCTGTTATTGACATTAATTACTAAGCCCTATGACTATGTGACAATTAATGCAAAGAGAATAATAGCGACTTCATGCAGAGGCTCTGGCTTAGGGACCCCCTGAGCCCTTGGGCCCGGTAGGCCTGTTCAGTAATCCACCCATGTTTATGCATCATGTGGCCTAAATGTTTGGCAATGCATCTTCACCTGTGTGGCTAAAAGCAGCCTAACTCCTCACAAACCAATGGCCACATTTCAGTTGTGAAATAAAATTTGCTTACTTTCTTCAACCAAGGTTTAGCAAATATTATCATTAGCAAATAGATTTTATCATTCAAATCTACATTCAATTCATTAGATTTGCGAGTTTTGTTCGGTGACATGTAAATTGAATGAGAGTGGATTTTTGAATGTTTGTTAATCTCAGAATCTATAAATGTAAATTTGATGATCAAGAAGGACATCACCCATTAAAAAATCACGGAGAGGAAGGTGTATTTATCTTCATTTAAATCAAATGTATGTGTCATTGCTAAATAAGTTGATTCATATATAAAACCACTTTATTGCCAAACGACTCGAGGAGAATTCAGGAGTTCAGTGTCTTGCTCAAGGACACTGAACAGTCTTTCTGCAGGACCGGGAATCAAACCTGCAACTTTCCAATCGTCAAACTGAGCTTAGAGATTGACCCACTGAGCTATACTATAATGCCCGAATATAATGTACATGTTAAATATAAACACTTAACATATATAGAGAGCACAGCTCTTAGGATCATAAGTACATGCGAGCATCTCCACCGAGGCAGGGTGGCGCTTCAGAAGAATGTCGGAAAAGGCCAACAATGACATCCTGAGGGGTGAACCAGGATATGTTTGACCCCTTGAATCTATATTCAACTTAGTTGATACAGTGAAGCTAAACAAAAGATGTATTTTGGTAGACTTTTGAATATCAAATAGAGGCCGACCACACTTATTGCCTATGAGTGTATTTGACAGGTTTCTGAGAATGATTAGGGGACCTGCATGGCTGTTGCAAAGCTTTAGGTAGCACGTGGTGGTAATCCCATTTTACTTTCCCTGTCTATTTATATAAACCAAACTCAAACTGTGTGTGTGGGATGTTTTGTTTCTATTTCATCAATAATCACTCAAAATGTGAATATGATCCTTTATTTTTTTTGCTATTAGCATGGCTCAATTGAGTTGTCCGTCTGGTATAAGACCAGTTAGCACTTGACTTCTTCACCTGCTATTGGTGCTGGGAAGCACTGATTTGATGTGCTTGGTAACTAAAATGCACCATATTTCACTGCTGAGCTCCCCTGCTATGAATCTCTCCTCTCACAATTTTAAGCTGATCAAAGAGCTATTCTGCCATAGAGTTGGAGGGTTTAGGGTAGAAATATTAGGACTTGGTAAATGAGTCTGCCTATCAAATGTTACCCAGCATACTCTTGGCCAGCTTATTGGTACATGTTGCAATAATTAATAGCAGTCCCAAAATTGTGATAGGATTAACATAAGCATTTGAGTACGTGCTGTGCAAATTAAGTACTCTTGCTATTTGTTCATCGAGCGTTGCAGGAATGTATTCACAGCACTATGAGAGGTCTGTTACACATGTAACAGTTAAGTCCCCGCGTTGTGGGGGTGGACACAGATTTAGATGGAGCTAGTGGGATTAAGGCCAGATGCCCTTCCTGATGCCCTGTGGGAGATTCAAACTCACTACCTTGGGCTCGAGCTATATACTCGATAGAAAAACAAATGGACAGATGATAGACAGTGATGAGAGAGAAAGGAGGTCCTATCATGAATCTATAGGACCTGTATGAACCTGCCAAAACAAGAACTTTAAGTGCCATGCATTTATCTATCATGGCCTGAAGTCAATAAGGGACTTGCCTAATTATGGTTCTCTCATGTTTCTGAAACTTCCTAATGTAAGAAAACTGAATGCAAGCAAATCCAATTAGACTCCTGTCAGTTTGGTGACCGCTTAATTCTCGTAATGCAATTAGGTTAATAATGAATCATTATTTGATATGCTGCTGACATGCATAGAGTAACCTCAGGAGTAATTAAACCAGTTAAGGGAGATTCTTAAATCGTTGAGGCAAATCAAACACTTAGCATTGAAAGTCCATAGAAAGCTTTTTTCAAACCATCTGGTTATCTCTCTCTCTCACACACACACATACACACAGTCATCATCATCGGCAGCAGTCACTTGAGATCAAGTATGACTTTCCTCCCTCCTAGGTCCTTGTGGGAATCCTTGCAGAAGGACGCCTGCATGTATGTGACAGCTTTTACATGCAGAGGCTGAAGCACCTGCAGCCACCACATGGTCCTCAGTAAGAGATGGAAAAAGTCCAATGGCATGGAAAACCAAAATGGCTGCATCAGAAGACAAACCTCTGATGCAGCCTTCATCCACCTTCACTGCCATGACCTGGAGATGTTTTCCACCAGTTCCCCTGATGATGTCTTTGATGGAACACGCTTCGTCTGGCACCTCGCCATCGACCTTTCTGCCTTGGGTGACCCTACCAGCACCCAACCTCCGGATGGCATAGCTCTCGGGATCATTAGTACATGCACGCTTCTCCATCATGGCAGGGTGGCGATCCAGAAGACACAGAAACCGAAAGACAGACACACCCACACACAGACACCTACTATTTGATCTGTTAGAAACTGTGTATACCATTTCCCTGCACAGCGAGTCAGTCCAGTGAACATTCTCTTGTCATACAGGCATTTGTTTTCTTGGGCTCAAGCACATAAAACCCCCCTTTCATACTTAGTTTTAGTGTTATTTCATTTTTCAAAAAAGGCTGTTTCCACAATCACAATAATCAAGCATGGACTTGGTTCTCATGGTGATTCTAATTATGTTCCAAATGATCACGCAGGTCACAGCTGGGGCACATTAAGTTGCCTTTGTATTCATCAAAAACACTTTAATGAGACTCCAATGAATTATGTAAACTAGAGCAAAGGGTAATATCATTCAGAATAGCTAACAAGCTGTAACACGGCTGCCTGGTTAACGCTGAGAACAGCAGTGTACACATAATGGAAGACTACAACATGATGAGGTCTGCACTTAGTAGAATTTGTTAAGAGGAATTTGGGTCTAGGGGTCATTTAAGTTAGATTATAGGCCAGAACCCAAGATAGAATCACTGCTAACTAATTCTTATTCGCCATGCATCTACTACTACTACTTTCAGCTGCTCCTGTTGGGAGTCACCACAGCAGATAATCCATTTCCATCTCTTCCTGACCTCTGCATTTTCCTCTGTCACACTAACCACCTAGATGTCCTCCCACATTGCATCCATAAACTTTCTCTTTAGTCTCCCTCTTTTCCGGCAGCTCCATATTCAGCATCTTCCTCCCAGTATACCAGCATCTTTCCACTGGACATGTCCAAACCATCTCAATCTTGCCTCTCTTGCTTTGTGTCCACGCCATCCAATTTGAGCTTCCCCTGATATACCCATTCCTAATTCAGTCTTCCTTTTTCCCTCCCGACAAAAACCTTAGTATCGTTATTGCTTGCATCCATCTTGCATTAATGTTGAAATAGCCCAAACCATATATAATCTCTCAATTTGTTTATGAGCATATCAAAATACATATACATGCTTTGAGAGCAAAAGTTGCAGAGGTGAAACCCACAGTTGTGTGTATTACATAATGCGCTTCAGCAAAATCTGCTTAAGTTAATTATGATATACAATTTTGCCAAACTAATGTAAAACTTTGGTGCTGTATCAATCTGCACTTTGAATTTCCATATCACAAAATTACAGGAAGCACAGACAAGTCAAGCCTCCTTGACAAAACCATTACAATTTGACAAAATGGATTTCTTATTCAACTGATGAATTACAAGCAACAAATTTATTCATTTTTTTCATGTTTAACATTCCATAGCAATCCATTAACATAAAAGTTTTAATGAAACCTAAATGTTAATGAATATGCTGTGGCATATTATGTGTTACAAATCAAGATTCTAATTCCTCAAAATATTTTTCTCCCTCCATTAACACAAGTGCAAC
>OMLC01042095.1:0-34277 GCA_900302585.1 Regalecus glesne
TTCGCCTGACAGTGTTGGTTTGTGAGTAACAGGTGGCGCGATTTCTCGGGCTCCATTGTTAGCAACCCTATGATGGCCGGGTGATTGATTTATCAGAAAAAATACCATAAAAAGCACTGACACAACACAGCCGGATGAATCACTGACCAATTTCAAATCGAGGACGCCATCCTTCGCCTCTTGAATGAGACTGACAAACTTGATAGTGAGGAGACCCAAACTTTTCTCGTGTCGACTCGGCGTCCCGTTCGACTGGCTCATTTTGTCGAGCTCCGTCTCGAATGAGTCTTCTTTATTTGGCAGACGTCTAACCAGTGGACCTGCAGCGTCTCGGTACGTCTATAAACGGGCGAATCTATCAACAATTATCTTATCTAAATGTCGGTTTCTCCAGTGGGAAAATGGCTAAGCTTTTAGTCGGACTTCTTAAATGAACGGACGTTACTTTAGGTTGCAGTTCCCATGGCAACCCCAGTGCCCTCCCCTAAGGTGACCCCCCACTCCCCTATTTGACTCCACCTCCCACCTGCTTGAGCGGGGCGCGAGGTTATCAACCTCCCTCTACACTCAGCCAAAATATGAAATCTACCTGCCTAAGATTGTGTTGCCACCAAAACAGCTCTAACCTATGAAGGCATTGACTCCACATGACTCCCGAAGGTGTTTAATATCTGGCACCAAGACTTTAGCTGTTTTGGTACCTTTAAATGATGTAAATTGTGAGGTGGGGCCTCGATTAATCAGACTTGTCTTCGCAGCACATCCCATAGATACTCAATTGGCTTGAAATCTGGAATATTTTGGAGGTTAAGTCATCACCGTGACCTCTTTTTCATCTTCCTCAAACCATTTCTAAACAAATGTCCTGATATATACTCAATAACCCAGGTATGAGAATCACAAAATGAGGTGAATTGGTTCAACTAGATCAGAAGTACAGATTGGATCAGATCAGATTTGGATTGAGTGACAAAACATTTCTGATAAACTTCTAATCCAGTTGAACAAATTCACCGCTTTTGGTCATTTCTAAACAATTTTTGCAATGTGTATTATCCTGCTGAAAGAGGTGATTACTATTAGGGAATACCAGGGAAATGAAGAGGTGTACCTAGTCTTCAACGATGTATAGGCAGGTGGTATATGTCAAAATAACATGCACATAAATGTCAGGATTTAAGTTGTCCGTATCTGCACCACCCGGTCACAACTGCTGTCTGCCCTGGCTCCTCACTGGTGGAACAACCTTCCCACGGCAGTCAGAACAGCAGAGATCCTGACCACCTTCAAGCGCAGATTAATGACTCATTTCTTCTGGTTATACCTCTCCTCCTCCCCATACCTACCTAGCCCTATCTTCTAGTTTAAGCCCTATTTTATTTTTCTTGGCATACTTGGTTTAGGCTCACACACACAAATCTTGTTAGTTTTATTTTGGTTGGAGTGTTTACTTACATTACATTACAGGCATTTAGCAGACGCTCTTATCCAGAGTGTCGTACATCAAGTGAGCAGTCAGGGGTTCAGTGTCTTGCTCAAGACACCTCGACATGCTACATGCAGGACCAGGGATCGATCCTGTAGCCTTCCAAATGCCAGACAACCCCTCTACCCACTGAGCTATGCCGCCCCCTTGGTTGATCTTGATTAGGCATATGCAATCTGTTCCTGCTTTATGATTTGGGTTGGGTAATTGTAACTTCATTCCGAGGGTACTTCCCTGCGCTGATTTTGTTTTCAACTCAACAGCTTGACCTACAGGTTTGGAGTCCTGATCTATGGGACCACATGTGGTTTGCTTCTGGCACTATGACCTTTACCTAGCTCTAGTGTTTCTTCAGTACCTTTTGCACCTTGACTCTATGCACTTGTATGTCACTCTGAATAAGAGCATCTGCTAAATGCCTGTAATGTAATGTTTCTCAGTAGAACACCCATCATACTACCGCCACTGGCATGCCTTCCCACATAGTATATCCCGATGCCATCACTTCTCCAGGTAAACAACACATACGTATATGATCATCCATCCTCATAATCTAAAAGAAAACATGACTCATCAGACCAGACAATCATCTTCCACTACTCTAAGGTTCACTTCCTGTATGTTCCCATTGTGAGGGGTTTTGGCAGTGGACAGAGGTCACCATGGGCAGTCTGACCAGTCTGCAGCTACACAACCCCACAAACAACTGTGTTCTGACACCTATCTATCATAGCCAACATTAAAATGTTCAGCAATTTGAGCTACAGTAAGTCTTCTGACTATTGTAAAGGGATAATGATGTTATCCATTTCACTTAGGAGGGGTCTGTTTTACGTGTCACAATTAGTCCGCACTTTGTGGGGGTAGACACAGACTTCAATGGAGCTTGGAGGATTAAGGCTAGATGCACTTCTGGATGTGTTATGAATGGTTCAAACCTGCAGTTTATGGCTCATCAGTTCCCAAAGGACACATTCTACAACTGAGCTACCATAGCCCACTTCACTTATTTAGGTAGTTATAAGATTTTGGCTGATCAGTATAGATGACTCAATCACAGTTTAACCTACTTCCAGTTAAGTGATTTACAAAAACTATTAATACAAAATAATTAAATATTGCATAACTATGAGAAATGTGAAACACAACTGCAATTTACATATTGACTTTTATAATTTTTATTAGAAAAATAGACTTGTAATAAGTTAACATGAGTATGTAAAACTGACAATCAAGTGAGTTTAAAAAAGCTATTTTTTAACAGCTCAAAAATGTAGTTTTCCTCTTATAAAATGGTTCAAAATATGTTAAGTGTGGTGTGGGGCAAATGGTTGATTTGAGATGTTAAAAGTCTCTCAGTACACTAGTGAGACGTCTCAATTTCTCTTCCATGATACTCTTGTTAGCTTGAGTTTCTTCCAAGAGCTGACGCATCTCCTCCTCAACTTGAAAAACCTGAGTAACACACACACACACACACGCACACGCACACGCACACACACACGCAAAAAAGAAATACATTACTCGACTTGCAATGTGGCACACATACAAAGTCAGACATGCACAGTCTTGTCACGGACAATTTAAATCTAACAGTTTGATAAATGATCTGCACATAGTCATACCTTCTGGCTGGCTTGTTCTATCTGTGTCTGCTTGTCGCTGGCTATTCGTAGGATCTCAGCTTGATGGGAAACCTGGAGAGACTCCAGCTGCTGACGAAATGTATCGTCCACACAATGTAGCTTCTCTACTGCAGCTCTGAGATGCAAAACAACATAAACATGGTTTTGACATTTTTGGATTTGAAATATTCTGTCCAATTATGCTTGCAGTGTTGTTACTTTGGGTGGTTGCTATGTGTGATATAAGGCGATTAAGAAAAGATGGTATAAGCCAGAACCACCAAACCGCGATGTGTGGTTGAAACTTGGGAAAGAGATGTAAATAATGGAGGATTTGACACATAGCATAAGATTACAAATCAAATGTTGTGTAGAGAAATGATGGAAAAGGAATTTATACATATCAATGACTGAATGACTGAAATTATACTTTATTGATCCTTGTAGAACCAAATCGATCTAGACTTTTGTTTTGTTTTCTCCGTTTTATTATTCTATTGTTTTCCTTGTCTTATGTGTATGTTCTGTTGTGTGTATTTGGGCTTTTGGTGATACCAATGTGTGATACCAATGAAAACTGAAAATAAGGGGTGTCAAAAGAAAAGGAAAAGTGCAATATATAAATAAGACCATTAACCATTTAATGTGTATATTTTAAAATTTAGCTTGATGGAGGTCTTAATTAGGCCTATTATCATTATTTTCCTGATTATATCCATGACCAACCCCAAAACGTGAGGATTAATTGTAACAAGTAAAATAGATCTCTCATCATTCAAGATGTATATTGTCAATCAGGTTGTACAAGTACACTTGTCTAAAATTCTTTGGCTGAGAGACTGTTAATGAAACATAAGATAAAGCTAAAATAAAAATAAATAAATATATATAATAAAAGGTATGTGAATATATACTCATACAAATAAAGTAATAGGTATAACAGAATAATGTATAAAGTAAGGAAAGTTAAGAGTAGAAATCAATCAAGTGTTTCAACCAATTTTGAGTGCATATTATTTTACTTTATTTAATAAAAAGTATGGATTTTACTATACAATATTTTCTCTCATATTAAATAAAAGATAAGATATTGAATAAAAGCTATTAAATGATTAATCGATTGATACATTAATCAATTGAGTTGGTATGTCAAGTTTAACAAAATTGACTAGTGGTAGGTACAGTAATGCAAAAAGGTTGAAAACCATTGACCTAATCTATGTGAACAAAACCTTTTAGGATGATGTCAGATTGGTCTAACCAGCGGTATATGGTCCTGTAGGTAGCAGAGTGATCTGATTTGCTGAATGAGGACCAAGGAAGAGCTTTTTATCAATTTTGGGGGGGAAGGGTAGCTGTGATCCAGTGTTTTCCACCGCCTGTGCTAAACTGTATACGTTAGTGTAGTTTGGATTAAGTTTTCCTTAGATTTGGCTCAGTAGTAGAGTACTCGCCTTCAAATCGGTTAATAGGTTCTTATGCTGCCGCAAGGCTCGGTAAATGTGAGCCATTCACTGTAAAGTGCTCTGAATGGTCGCTGGAGTAGAAAAGCACCAATTATATACAACTTTTGCACCTGTGAAAGTAATAAAGCAATATCTCCTCTTAAAAAGTCAATTTACCATTTAATCTTAAAAATAATCTGGTCATAGGTGTCTGTAGTTCTCAACCCTCTGGTCCCCAGTAACCACCTGGTGGTTTTCTGTTCTACCAGGTAGTTAAATACAGTCACCTGTTGTATCAGGTACTGCAGCCATCTAATCACCACAGCTGAGATGAACTGGGTATCTCGTGGACCAGAAAACCAGTAGTACAGGTGATTCCCAAGGACCAGGGCTAGGAACCTAGTTTGCAGATTAACCTTGCATTCTTAATTTTCAGGGGCGGCATAGCTCAGTGGGTGGAGCGGTCGTCTGGTAATCGGAAGGTTACAAGATCGATCCCCGGTCCAGCAGAAAGCATATTGAGGTGTCTTTGAGCAAGACACGGAACCCCTAACTGCTCCCCGAGCACCATAAATTGGCAGCTCACTGCTCCTATGTAATAGGATGGGTTAAAATGCAGAGAAATCCAAATTTCCCTTAGTGAGACTGGTAAGGGAATCCATTGTTTATCTATTTCTTTTTTTTCTTAAAAAAACAACAATCAATCCTACTTTTTTCCCCACCCAAATTCCCCTAGTTGCCTATGGCTGTGTTGCTTTGATACCCCTCTAGAACGTCGGCAGGAAGGAAGAAGCCATAGCGTGTGTCTCCTCCAAGTCACATGACAACTAGCCCTCACTTTTTGACATATCACGGTATCGCATTGAAAGCACAGTGCTTGGCCGTTGGAGGAGAATGAAGCAGAGTACTTTCCCTTCACTTAACCAAGAGGCCTGGACCACCCAGAGGGGGACACTAGTGAACCCAGAATACTTTATCCAACCTAATCCCTATACCCATGTGAGGTTTAGCCAATTATACCCCACTAACTATAGACCTCTGGCCATGGTTGGAAATGGTGCAGCTGGGATTCGAACACCCAACTGCATGACACAGAGGTGCATTGAACATAGGTGTCTTAACCCCCTATACCACCGGAGGCCCTGTTTACCTATTTCTGTCTTAAATTGTGATAGTATATCAGATACTGTTGGTAAATGTAGTACAGTTGTACAGTGGTTAGCACTGTTGGCTCATAGCAAGAAGTTCCCGGTTTGAAACCTATATCATGTCCTTTCTGTGTGGAATCACATGAAAGGTGAATTGGTTCAATTGGATCTGAAGGTTATTCAGAAACATTTCTGAATAACCTTCAGATCCAATTGAACCGATTCACATTTATTGTGATTCCCTTAACTGGATTATTGACTATGTACCAAGAGACTTTCTGTGTGGAACTTGAATGTTCTTTCCATGTAGGATCTGCATAGGTTTCTTCCGGGTGCTCCAGTCCTCGAACTATAATTTTAAAGAATAATGAAAAAAAGCAGGGACTGCACATTTGAATTAGCTTGATTTTATAATCTGGTGTGGTGTATCAAATGGTGAAATTAATGTGAAAAGCTGCACATGGTCCCCACATATTCATGTGTGTGTGTGTGTGTGTGTGTGCGTGTGTGTGTGCGTGCGCACTTGATTTTTAATTTGGGTTCTGTTGCAGTGTTAAAACCCCATATGGTAATTTTATTGCCGAATTGCTGAGTTGAGGTTCTTATGATGCAATTCAGTCCTATATATAGCCAAAATGAGATGATGGCAATATGCAGGAAAAAAAAAATTCCAACACCAATCATCCATCCATCGTCAACCACTATCTGGGGCAGTGTTGCAGATTTTTTAAACACTTTGCTAAAAACTCATTCAACAGCTGAATGCAATTATGGTTGTCAGTATATTCCCATCACTTGTGCACATATATGCACATGTGACACTTAACAGGGTGTAAAAAGTTGTTTTGCGCCATGTAGAAACATTGAGACAGAAATCTTAAAGCTCCTTTGGCCTAAGTGGGAAGTGAATGACTTAATGCAGTAGTGTTAAGACATTGTGCTAACCACTTGGGTGCACCAATCTATTTAAAAGTAACAACAATATAGCTTTGAATTGTGTACACTGATTCACATCTATACGGTATGTGTACTATATTATATAAATGTCAAGTTAAAAAAACATCCGCCAAAAAATTTCCCTTATTCTAAAGAGAAGACCACTGCATTTATTAATTTTTATAAGTTGTATGGTTTAAAACTTTAAGGGATATCTATACATGCGAATACCTTTTTTCCTTTTCCGTAAAGCACTTTCAGACTTCTTGACAACATCTCATGTTGCTGGTTAAAATCCCCCTTTGTGGCTTGGGGAGGTAAACATTTCAAATGGGAGGTCCCAGAGCATAAGAATTACAGATGGAAAGCCTAAAAGTGATTTGTGCTAGAAGCTGTATCATACTTGTGTGCCTGGATCGCTTTGTCTCTCTCTGCCAGCAGTAAGCACTCCTTAGAGTCAAAAGTCTTCTTCATGCGCTTGACCTGACCCTCCAGCTGAGTCAGTAGGGCTGCTTTCTCCTGCCATTTCTTATTGGAGGCACTGAGAAGTAACAACAGAATAGAGGAGAGGATTGAAGAGGAAATTAGTCACAAGCAAAATTTTGCCAGTGATTAAAGCTCAAGTGCATGTGTTTGTATCTCGATAGTGAAAGAGAGAGAGAGAAAGAGAGAGAGAGAGGGAGAGAGAGAGAATATTTCGGATTGTTACTGTGCTATTTTGGATTGTTGTTTCTGTGCATATTTATGTGTCGACACCCATGCCTGTAAATTCCCTTGACCTCCTCGAGTTCAATCTCTTTATCCTCAAGCTGCTGTTTCAGCTCCTCTTTGCGCAGGATGAGCTTCTCAACCCGTTCTCTGAGCTCAGCTGTTGGGGCAGACTCCTCTTCCAGCTGTTGCTGAAATCGTTTCTGTGCCTGGAGTGCCTCTTCACGTAACCTCCTGATCTGCTCATCCCGTTCCTGCAAGGCCTGGGGAACAGAAAGTAAGAGGAAGAGGAGAACAGGCAAGAGGAGATGTAGGTGGAGGCAGAGACATGCAAAAAAGAGATAGGAATTCATGAATTGTTCCATTAGTCAATTATTTATGCCCTCTCAACAAAAGTTGCTACAAGTGTCTCTAAGGATAAAAACAGGATGAGATAGTTCGGAATACATATACAGTGACTAACTCAAACAATATACAGCTTTAAGATGAACAAATACATTAGAAATATGTGTAAATGAACAGTGTGTAATAACATGTCAACAGCATCAAGACATGCCAGTTATACAGAACAACCCTACATTAACTTTTTTCCTCACAACAACTTATCAAATTTAATTCAACGTCCAGCTACCTCTTTCAGTTTGCGGATAGTCTCCGTTTGGTCATCAATAATCTTGGTTTTGATTTTAAGGGCATCATTGTCCCTCTCATTCTGTTTTCTCTGTCCTTCCAGCTCAGTGCCCAAGACCTCGATCCTGGCCTCCAGACGGCCACGGTCCTGAGCTAAAGACGCCCCTGCCAAAAAGATAGATATGAAAATAGCCCTGAATTTGTGTGAGTGTTTCGATGTGTAGGCACACCCATGAATGTTTTCCAACTACCACTAGATTGCAGCCTTTATACACAATGGCAAAATATACAGTTTGCTGTCCCCTTTATACTCTGCAGTACAATCTCTTAAATACTGGCAGAATTCAGAGGATATCTGAATAAATTAGTGGCAAAAAACTTTGCCTGTGGAAAATATTTAGCAATAAAATGATTAATGTAAGGTATTTTGTGAAATCTTAGGTTGCTTTGTCTCGGTATAATAAAACTGCCTGCCAATGTACACCAACAAACACCAAGATATTCACCAAAATACCATCTACTACAAAATGCATTGCCTTTCAGCTAGATGAGTTTTTGTTGTCCTCCTCTAACCTTGCTGAGCCAGCTCCTGGCCCCAGAGCTTTCTCTCAGCTCGGAGGCCATCTATTACCGACTCCTGGGCTGTGAGCCGAGACAGGAGATGTGACTTATCCTTTTTCAACATTTCAACCTGCAGGGTCAGACGCTTGTCCTGTGCAACTTCTGTCTCAAGGGAGCGAAGATGAGCCTGGGAGACAAACAGATAAGTGTGAACAAATAGTCCAATGAACAGGTAGTAATAAAATAAACCAAAATTTCCACTCTCAAATAAACAGCCGGCATGACCACAAATTATTGTTTTAAATGGTTTTGCAGCCTTATACTTAAAACTATTGAAAATGTGATAGCTAGTACTGACAAAAATATATTTACTCCACTATGATCACTATTTCTGGTGACTTTTCAAAACTTGATATAACCATTTATCCATCCATTCCTTGTCAACTGCTTATCTGGAGCCGGGTTGCGGAGGTAGAACATTTCAGCTGGGAATTCCAACCTTTCTCTCCCTTACTACATGAGCTCTGACTGGGGGATCTCAAGGCATTTCCAAGGCAGTGTGGAGATATAACACCTCTACCTCGTCCTCAGTCTACCCTATGGCCTCCTTCCAGCTGGGGATACCTGGACCACCTCATTTGGGAGACAACCAGATGGCATCCTTACTAGATGCCAGAATCACTTCAACTGGCTCCTTTCTACTTGAAGGAGCTCTACTCTGAGTCTCTCATAAATGACTGAACTTCTCACCCTATCTCTAAGTGAGATGCCAGCCACCCTCCTGAGGAAATCCCATTTTGGCTGCTTGTATCGACGATCTTGTTCTTTCAGTCATGACCCAACTTTCATTGGCATAGGTAAGTGTAGGAAGAAACATTGACTGGTGGATCCAGAGATTTGCCTTCTGGCTCAGCTCTTTCTTGGTCACAATGGTTAGGTAATGCAAGCGCAATACCACTCCAGCAGCTCCAATTCTCTGGTCCAACTCATGCTCCATATTCCCCTCATTCAAGAACAAGATGCCGAGATACTTGAACTCCCTCACTTGGGGTTAAGGACTCATTTCTTTCTCAAAGTGGGCAATCCACAGGTGTCCTGCTGAGAACCATGGTCTCAGATTTGGAGATGCTGATCCTCATCCCAGCCACTTCACACTCAGCTGTGAACAGATCCAGTGAGTGTTCAAGGTCACAGACCAATGATGCCATCAGAACCACATCATCTGCAAAAAGCTGTATTACAATACTCAGTCCACTAAACTGTAACCTCTCCCCTCTACGACTACGCCTCAAAATCCTGTCCATGAATATCAAAAACAGACTAAGTGACAAAGCGCAGCCCTGGTGGAGGCCAACTCCCACCGGGAACGAGTCCGACTTACTACTGAGAACCCGGACGCATCTCTCACTTGGGGCATAGAGAGATTAGATGGCCCTGAGTAGACACTCTCTCATCCCATACTCCCGCAGCACCTCCGAAAATATCTCCTGGGGGACCTGGTCATAAGCCTTCTCCAGATATACAGAACACATGTAGACTTGGAATGACATATTCCCAGGCCACCTCCAGGATCCTTGCATGCGTAAATAGCTGGTCTGTTATTACAGGGGCAGGATGGAATCTGCATTGTTCCTCTTCAATCTGAGGTTTGACTATTGGCCAGACCCTCTTTTCAGGCACCTTAGTGTAGACTTTCCCAGAGAGGCTGAATAATGTAATGCCTCTGAAATTTGCACAAACTCTCTGGTCCCTCTTTTTCAACACTGGAGCCACCAGCCAAGTATACCACTCCTTTGGCACTACCCTGCAATTCCACGGAATGTTGAAAAGATGTGTCATCTGTGACAGCCCCTCAACATCCAAAGCCTTCAGCATTTCTGCACGGATCTCATCAATCTTTGGGGCTTTGCCACTGTGGAGTTTTTTGACTACCCCAGTGACTTCCTCCTGGTAAATTGATCTTGATCCCCTATTATCCTCTGATTCTGCCTCTATGCTGAAGGTGGGTTAGTCGGGTTCAGGAGTTCCTCAAAATGCTCCTTCCATCGGTCGATTATCTTCTCAGTTGAGCTCAACAGCGTCCTATCCTTACTATAAAGAGCTTGGATGGTTCTACGTTTTCCTCTCATGAGGTGCTGGATGGTTTTCCAAAAGCGCTTTGGTGCTGACCTAAAGTCCTTCTCCATGGCTTCCCCAAACTACCCCCAGACTCACTACTTTGGCTCTTTTATGGCTGAGGCTGCCGTCCTCCAGGCCTGTCTGTACCTTTCAATTGTCTCTGGAGTCTCCAGTGATGACTTCTCCCAGAAGGCCTCTTTGTTTAGTTGGATGCCTTTTTCCTAACCACTGGTGTCCACCAGGGTGTTTGTGGGTTACCGCTCCCTGAAGAACCTATGACCTGGAGACCACATCTCACAGCTGCATTTTCAGCAATGGAAGCCTTGAACATTGCACATTCTGGTTCAACGTTCCCAACGTCCACACGGATACCAAAAAAACTCTGCTTAGGTGGA
Source organism: Regalecus glesne (assembly GCA_900302585.1). Classification (NCBI taxonomy): domain Eukaryota; kingdom Metazoa; phylum Chordata; class Actinopteri; order Lampriformes; family Regalecidae; genus Regalecus; species Regalecus glesne. Next base: position 11,053 of record OMLC01042095.1, read on the forward strand.
AGTTAAAGGCCTCTTGGACAGAGGCCTCCTCCTGAGGTTTACAGTTCACCGACACTATATGTTTGGGCTTGCAAGGTCTGTCTCAAGGCCTCCCTCTACTTGACCCAAATCCCCACCAGAAGGTGATCAGTTGACAGCGCCGCTGTTCTATTCACCTGAGTGTCCAAAACATGCAGCCTTAAATCAGATGATACAATAACAGAATCGCTGACCTTCAGCCTACGGTGCTCTGGCACCATGTACACTTATGAGCATTCTAATGTTCAAACATGGTGTTCATTATGGACAATCCATGACTAGCACAGAAGTCCAATAATAAAGTACTGCTCGGGCTCAGATTGGGAAGGCCGTTCCTCCCAATCACACCCCTCCAAGTGTCTCCATCATTGCGCCCATGCGCAATTAAATCTCCCAGTAAAACAACAGAGTCCCATACAGGAGCCTCATGTGGGACTCCAACTAAAGTCTCCAAAATGGCAGAATACTCTAAAGTACTGTTTGGTGCATAGGCACAGACGACAGTCAGTTTTTCACCCGTAACTGTAAGGCGTAGGTAGCCGACCCTATTGTCCACATGAATAAACTCCAATATAGCGCCACTCAGCCGGGGACTTTAGGTATCCCCAGACCTGTCTACCATCTCTCACCATCAGCAACTCCAGAGAAGAATGAAGTTCAACCTCTATCTAGGAGTTTGGCTCTAATGCTGATGATGTGCATAGAGGTGAGGCCAACCAGATCTAACTGGCAGTATTCCTCCTCCAGCAAAAATCCAGCTCCTTACCCCCAGGGAGATGACATTCCACATCTCCAAAGCCAGCTTCTGCCACTTGGGTTTGGTTCATTGAGACTCTCTGCCTTCACTGCTATCTGTCTGGCAGTACACCCGACCCCAGTGGTGGTGGATCCACTGGATGGAGAAGTGTAAAATGCTGTATTTTTTGGGCTGAGCCCAGCCGGGCTTCATGGTATACCTTGCCACCAGTGGTGGCTTGACGGGCCCTCCTTCTGAATCTGGCTTCATAAGAGGACCCCGGGCTTCCTCTGGACAATATAACATCACTTCTTTCCTGATGTTTCTTTTTTGATAATTCATAATTCATTCATAACTACAGCACAATCAATTTAAAAGACTAAAAAAACATGACAAATTTGTGTCGCTACTGTGTTGATTATACCTTCAGCTCAACGACGGCATCTCTCTTGGCTTTGGCAAGCTCAGTGATTCGACTCTTCTGCTCTTTGACAATGACTGTGAGCTCCTGCACCAAAGAGCCTGACTTTTTCTCCTTCTGCTGGGACTGGGCAAGGGCTGCCCTCAGCTTTGACAGTTCTGGATTAAGCTGATCATATGCCTCCTTCACCTATGGGGGTAAAGGAAGGAATGGGTATTTAACGTAAAACAGAACTTTAAGAGTTAATGGAAAGAAAAGTCAGAAAAATCTTTAATCATGTCAAAATGTCACTTGACTGACAATTTCATCAATCAACATCAAGTTTCAAGTCTGTGTACCAGATAGGGCGATTAAAAGATTTACAGAGAAGCAATTTGTTTAAGCTGTCATGGATGTGGAATTGACTGGCAGTCTGGATCTCCTTCAGACTCTGCAAAAGGTTAAAAGTTAAAGTATTAAGGTAGCCAATTTCCCCAACATTAACAGCTAAGTAACATATTACATTTCCTGGGAAGGGGGAAATGAATTCTGTAACCATAATGAGAAATCATTGATTGATTCAAATTCCAGACCATTTCATATAACTTTCTTGGCAATGACTTATAACTTATTCAGAGTCAAATTATCCTAATTAGATCTCAGTTTTCATCGTCAGGCAACATGGGAAACAAAGGTAATAATTCTTTCAAAATTAGGGTCAACTTCAGTTCAAACCCTTCACTTTTTACTAGACAATTAAATATTGAGTAAAATTTAAGAGGATTTTGCCCCTGTGTCTATAGCCTATGTGCACAGCTTGTGTTTATTGCCAGCCATACCTCTGAGAACCGAGCAGCCTCTATGGTCAGTCCCATTCGGAACTCATCTTCCAGGGCAGCATACTGCTTTCTGCCATCTACAATCTTCTCTTCCAGTTCCATCACCCTGTGTGCATGTCTCTGTTCCACAGACGCAACCTCTTTAGCCACCGCCTCACGGAATTCCGCCCCTCCGGGTGTCAACCGTGACTCCAGCTCTTTCCTGACACACAATGGATATAGTGATTAATACAGACAAAATTAGCTGTATGTCATGACTTCAAAGTAGGAATACTGCTAACTTCATTTCTATTATGTGAGATAATTCTACAACATGATAGTATCTTTGGTGTACAAAACAGTAATTATTGCATGTTATTAGCTATGCCGAGGCCTTGTTGAAGTAATATTTTATAGTATGCAATCATCTATGATCTTATCTATCTTGATCATCAACAAAGAACTGACATGGGCTAGTAACCTCACCACTGTTGTTCAAAAGGTCCAACAGCGTCTGCATGGCATTAGCCATCTAAAGAAATTTGGCCTGAGGTCCAAATCCTCAGGGACTTCTACTGGGGCATGACTGAGAGCCTGCTGACAGGCTGCTTCACCACCTGGTACGGCAACTAAACAAGTGAGGACTGCAAGGTCCTGATTTTGCACATAACTCAGTACATCACTGGATGTGAGCTGCCCAGTCTGCAGGAGCTGTATAGCCAGCAGTGTCTGAGGAAGTTGTTGCGGGTCATTAAGAACTCAGTACACCCACACTATTGCCTGTTCTCCCTGCTGTTATCCAAGGAGGAGATACAGAACTCTCAAAACACACCAGTAGAATGAGGAACAGCTTCTTTCCCCAGGCCATAAGACTTCTTGATAAATAACATACTCACACAAACACAAGCACAACCTTGCCATCTCTGCAATATCTGATGTCCACCTGTGTAGTATCTTTGACTACTGATCATATATGCACCTATTATTGCTTTTTATACTTGACTGATTGATTTCCTATCTTGCCTTTACTTATTTTATACCTTATTCTGTTATTGCTATTGCATTATATGTGTGTGTGTGTATGTATACACACAGTTTTTATTATATATCTTTATCTTATCTTTAATTCATGTTAGTCTCCCAGCCAAATAATTTCACATGACTGTTCTCGTACAACGAGAGTGACCACAATATATTTAATCTTGAATGCTGGGATGGACTGGCAACCTGTACAGGGTATTTCTCTCCCTTCCACCCAATGAAAGCTGGAATAGGAACCACCAGATCCACTACCTGACATCAGCTGAGTGGTTGACGATGACATGACACATGATATGAATGCTGAATAGGAGAAATGTCAAAAGTTAAGCTCTTCAAGACTACCTGTGCGCCTGTTCCCTAGATGCAAGTAGTTCATGCAGCTGCTGCAGCTTGTCTCTGTGCTGCCGTACCGAGGCCCTCTGGATATCCGCTTCTCTCTTCAGAGCTGTTGCCCTGTTCTCCAGCTCCTGGTAACGGTTCATCTGCAAAAACCAACAAGTAAAAACTTGAGCTCATCTCTTGCAAGCTTGATTATATTTCACATCAATGTTCTCTAAGGAATGGTGTTCTCAACCAAATTATTTCCAAATGGCTGCTTTTTTCATCAACTAATCTGGTTCATGGAACTACTGTAAGCTTGTAAGAATAAAGGTAGACAGGAGGCTGACACCAAAACAGAAGTATATGTGAGATACATTAGTGAGCAATTGATGTAGTTTACTCTATTTTATGCTGTGCACTGCATATTAACTTCACTGACTACAAGGTAGCAGCATTGTCAATAGAGAGAACTAACTAACTAAACTAACTACCTCCTCTGCCTGCTGGCAGGCCCTGAGCGCTTCTCCACGGGAAACACTGTCCTGCAAGCTACACAGCGCCCTCTTATGTTGTTGCTTGTGGCCACGGGCCTGTTCCAATTGTTGTACCAAGGACTGGCACCTCCCCTCCAGTTCTTCAATATGGATCTTAAGGCCAGACTGCTCTGATCGCTCCTTCAGCAACAACTCTTTCAGTCTAGTTAAAAAAGGAAGAAAAAAAGAAAGAGGGATGAATCATATCAAACCTTCACTTATGGCATTAATTTGTAATTTAAAGAAAGTAACTAATATAATAATAATAATAATAATAATAATAATAATAATGTCATCATCAACCACTTATTCAAAGTTCCCTCATGGATCTGCTCATGCCTATCCCAGCATTCATTGGGCAGAAGGCAGAAAAATACCCTGGACAGTTTGCCAGTCCATCCCTGGGCAGGCGTGAAGGATTGAAGCCAGATGTCCTTCCTGACTTACCACAGTTGGTTTGAACCTGCAGCCTCTGGCTCATAAGTTCCCAAAATGCGCATTCTAACCCTGAGTTACCATGGCTCCCGATAACAACAACAAATGATAATAATAGTAATAATAATAATAATGATATTATCAGAGGTCTGTTTAATATGCAATAATTAGTCTCCACATTGAGGGGGTTGACAGACTTAGATGAAGCTTGACAAATTCAGGGTGGATGCCCTTCCTGATGCCCTGTGGTGGGTTTAAACCTGCAGCCTCTGGCTCCTCAGTTCTTGAAGCATGCACTTTAACCACTGAGCTACCACAGCCCCCACCTAATAATAATATTATTTCAATTAACATATCTTTTAAACAAAATAATGTATTCTATTCATATAGCACTTTTCAAGGTACTCAAAGAAGCTTTATATAGGATTAAATAAACATAAAAGCAACACACTAAATACATTTAACACGCAACATTAATCATACATCAAAAGCAATGTTAGTTTAGTTTTGATTGATGATTTGAGTGGAAAAATAACAATTATTTCCTTTTGCAAGGACAGTGCATATTAATGAATATTTGGGATGTTAATACGCCAGATTTAGCCACCAGGCTAATTTTCATCTGTTGTCCCAAGCCATTAGGGGTTCAGCGTCTTGCTCAAGGACACTTTGACACACTTTCTGAAGGAACCGGGCATCAAACCACCAATCTCATGATTACTAGATGATCGCCCTACCTCCTGAGCTATGCTGCTACTCTGTGCTATGCCTCCCCTGATCAATACAGTTTCCGATGTGTTATGGGAGGGTGTTCCAGAGGGAGGGGGCAGCTATGGAAAAGGCTCTGTCACCCCAGGTCTGGTGCTTGGTCCAGTGTGGTGTAGACATGGGGTTGGCATTAGAGGAGCTAAGGTTACAGGAGAGAGCATAGCAGTGGAGCAGGTTATTGAGGTAGGAGGGGGCCTGGTTACTGAGAGCTTTGTAAGTGAACTGAATTGGATCCATTGTGGGACATGGAAAATCAGGTTTGATGTGGTCATAGGAGTAGGAGCAGTTGAGCAGGTGCGCAGCGGAGTAAGGCAATAAAAGTAATGGATGTATGTAATCAAATGTTCTGACTGGCTCATTTGGCACCTGATGATTGGGTGAAGCAAAAAACAAGCTTGTACTAACCAAGATTGAAGGAATTCACTTGAATCGCTGGATTTTATACATATTAAAACCATTGCTTAGCAAACGACAAGCTGAACTGTACACTGACTACAATGGAGTATGTCTTCTCATGCTGTTAGTTATTATAGCTATCACTGGTTAGCTATCCCTTCAGTTACAAAGGCCTTACTGAAAGGATGTTGTAAATATGTTGTCCTGGTTCAGCAAAGCACAGATCGCACACCAAGAGGGTACCCAATAGGCCTTCAAGCATCAAGTCAAAGGACAAATTCAAATGGATGTATTTTCTAGTCATCAGATTGAAATATTTATTTATGTACATCTGTGATTTAAATAGTCAATCGCATGTTGAGGAAAGAACAGCATGCTGCAAAATAGTAGCAAGCATGCGATTACCAAGCATGTTCAGGTGAAGACTGTCAATTCTATGTATATAGGGAGCCCTCCCAGATGATAAGATAATATATTTCTTTATAGTCTCACATGAGGATATTTGGAGTGTTATAGTAGCAAAGTAGAAAGTAGGGCAGATGCAGAGGGGAAAAAATGTCAAATTTGTGAAGAAAAAAAACAACTGCGCTTCACATGGACTAGAGCCAAGCATGAAGGCTGAGAATTCTGCTAAAATGCCATTTTGGCCAGAAATAACAGCAGTTTTTCCACAGCTGTTGGACATTACAAAGGCAGATGAAATAACCTTTTGTCATATCGGACAGCTAAAAAGCAATGTCATTGGCAAGCCTATGTGGACTACTGCACTAAAACTGTTGGAAATGAGACAAGGAATCCTGGGAGTTTCTTCAGGATGTCAGAAATGGTTCAAGGAAAGCAGCACATGACTGCATTTACAAAACCTATATTTTCAGTTGTGAAGTCACAAAGGACAAAGATAGTGGGGGAAATAAAGTAGTTCCAGCTCGAACAGAGACCAATCCATATGGAACATTGACTATTGGAACAGGAATGGCCATAACTATGGCATCAACCGGTAGCACATTAATATGATATGAGAGGTTTACGGGCAAAAGTGAGGCAGATTGGGGTCTTTACATCTTGTCATGTCTGACTACCACCTCTGACCATGTATATTGTGAGCTGGAAGTGGATCAGATGGGGAGCTAGCAACAATTTGATGTTGTCTCAGAGAAGAGGATGATAGTGAAGAAGGTTGAGTTTATAGCTGAGATTCTTTTGGATTATAAGGTTGAAGTGTCAATAAAATTGGATGAGTCCTTTTTTCAGTTCACCTGAGAGTAGTTGGATATCATGCTTGATGTTAGCGATGTCATATGTTTCTTTCAGGCGGTTTCAAGGCATTAAACTGGTTAATCGATGAGAAGTCCATTTTTATGTCACAATTAGTTCACAATTGGTATCTCGGGGCTTTGTTCTCAAGTGAGGGGAAGATGAAGCACGAGTTGGACCGGAGAATTGGAGCTGCTGGAGCAGTATTGCACTCACTTTACCAAGCCATCGTTACAAAGAGAGAGCTGAGCCAGAAGGCAAAGCTTTCAAGATAGTGTCTTGCTCAAGGACACCTCAACATGCTTCTTGCAGGACCAGGGTTTGAACCTCCAACCTTCCAACTGCCAGACGACCGCTCTACCCACTGAGCTATGCCGCCCCTAAAACAGGAACTGATTACATGAACAGCTTGAATAGCTTCCTCTTTACATTTGCGGCGAGTCATATATTTTTTTCCATCTTCCACCAAGCGACAGTATCAATAATAGTAATAGAATCACCAGTAACAACCATTCTAAACCCTTCGGACACTGCAGCACAGGGGGCAATTAAAATGGATTCATGAGCAACAGCTAACATGCTTGACATCATGCCTCTTCTTGCTATCATAAAGAAAATCTACGTATCTTAGAAAGGGGCAGGGCTGTTGAGCAAGGATTGCATATGAGGTGTCTATGTATGGCCCTGTCCCCATCTCTGTTGCCAAGAAAGGATTTTGTTTGATTTGTGACATCACCCAACATCTTAGAAGAACTTTGATTAAAACTTAAGAGTGAACCCTATGGAATGCAAACAAATGGTACACATGCAGGCTGTGGGAGTCAGCTAACAATGCTTTTTATCATTGTGAATAGCTTCATTATCACAGGCAACCGCAAGCATACTTAAAGAGTTTTTGGGCAATAGACCCAAAATGTATAGCTGGTTTTATAAAGAGGCTTTGTGAAATCGATAATGAGGACTGGTAATGGCCAGAGGGTAATCATTGTTCAAGAATGAGACAGGCAGCAGAGCTTTGCTCTCAAGGGAGACAATAAAAAAGATGAGGGGGATAGAAATGCATGAGAATTCATTATGAATCTGACAAATAAAATCCAAAGGGACTTGCTAAATGATTTCCCTTTTCCTTGCAGTCTCTGATTCAGTTATTCAGCGGTATTCTATCACGTCTCTTCTGAACAATTCATTTGTGCATCCGTGTATTGTGTAATTTTCTGTTTTTTAGGAGCAGTGGTTTCCACACGTAATAATCAATAATTATTATTTATTTGGCTCTTTTCAAAACAAAGTTACAAAGTGCTTTACGAAAGAAAATTCAAGAATGGTTGAAAAACAATTTTAAAAGTTTAAATGTTAAACAATAATGGGAAGGGTATATAAAAGCCTGGATGTGACCTGGATGTGACTCCAAGCAGGCCTTAAAAGGTAACAATATTATCTTAACATCAGTTCTAAAATAACTTGGAGACAAGAAAAAAACAGTTGAATAGAAGTAAAGTCTGCTCTCTTTTATGGTTTTGATGAGGAATCTGACTACTCCATTTTGGACAAACTGTAACGTGTAGATTCTGTTGACTCAGTCATATGTACTGAGAGCTGCAATATTCTTAACAAGAGGAAATACAGCCAAATATGACAGTTTCTACACTTTCTCTTCTTTTGGCTTCCACCCCATTTTTCAGGGATTGCTACAGCATATTTTATAGTTTCAATCAGTACCCTGTGAGGGCACAGCAAACATGGTAGCCACAGTTACCCTGGGACTGGACTGATCCAGCATGGTCTTGTCAATCTGCATACTTTCAGCTTGTTCGCTATTTCTCAGGGGTCACCACAGTGGATTTTACAGTTTTAATTGGTACTCTGTGAGGGTATAGTACCAATGGCTGTCATTCCCAACCTCGACCTCAACTAATCCCATATGGAGTCTCGAACAATCCGGTATGGTCTTGTCAATCTGCATGCTGATTTTGAAAAAAATTACATCAGATGTACTTCCTCCCGTGACCCCAGTTCGAATAAGCGGCTGACAATGGATGGATGCCCTCCGTGACACAACCACTAACTTAATAGATGAGGGCACGGCTAAACTACTGGATGCCATCTCACTATTCATGGACTTCTGCCCATGCCTGTCGCCATATAGTTTCTAAATGTCTACTTGATAAAAATTAACAGATCTGGGAGTCTCCTGAGCTACACAAAACAGGACTAGACAACTGATTGAATTTGCTTGTTCAAGCTGAGATAGTTATCAAAGAAGACACCAAGAGTTTTATAGTTTCGAGTTCCATTTTTAGACAAAGTCCAGATGTTTTGAAGTATTAGTATAAACTGTGTCATGAAGAATTATAAGTACCTCAGTCTTATCAGTATTTAGCTGCAGGAAGCTCTGGGTCATCCAGCATTTGAGGTCATGTACAGTCATGGAGGATATCAATTCTATTTAAATCTTTAGGGTGAAAATAGAGGTACAATTGAGTGTCATCTGCATAGGAATGGAAGCTCACATTATGTCTACAAATGATATGGCCCCGGAGTAACATGCAGAGAGAGAAGAAAGAGAGTGGTCCAAGGATGCACTAATGGGGAGTCCCACAGGTCATCTTTAGAGGATGATCATGACTTGCCAATGGCTGTCCTAAAAATCATATCTTGCAAGTATGGTTAAAACCAATTTGAAAATAAACTGGACATGCCAACCCAGTGCTGTTAAATGCAGAGTTGAATTTTCACTATAAGAATACAATGATCAAATAATGTGGCATTCCTTCCTTCAAAAAAAAACCCAGAATGATCAACTGTGTCAAATACAGAATTTATATCTAACATTAAAACTGAAGATGTTCTTGCATTTACAGCAACCAGCAGATACTTTATCACTTTATGAATCATTTTAAGGTGTGCAGTCTCTGTACTGTGGTCTGCCATAAATTCCAAATGTAATATCTCAGAGTTCAATTCGGTTTGATAAAAGAAGCAGTCAATTGTTCAACAACTTTTCGAGAATGTTGGAATGCAAGAGCAGTTTGGGAATTGGTCTGAAATGATCCAGCATATTAGGGTCTAAAGATGGTATTTTCAGATGGGGTTGAACAATTGCATTCTTAAAATTATTTGGATTATGGAGAGAAAACATAGGGCTGCCAGACCCATATACTTCTTTCAGAAATCTCACAGGCATGCTTTCAAGATGACTTCATTTTATTAATCACCTCAGTAAGGCTATAAATTAATACTACTTCAGAGTCAAAGACAATAATTTCAAAGGGAATATTTGTGCTGGAGGAGGAATGTGCATTCTGATGTTATAGCGACCTTGTTGACACAGATGATTAAAAATTCTTCACAATTCTTAAGGGAAGTAGTCCATACCAACACTTGGAGTAGCCTCTATCGCATGGTTAGTTTAACTGAACAAAACCCTAGAGTTGTCAGTTCTTTTCAATAAGGGCCATAAGATTCCAGTCTGGCATTTTTAACCTCTGCATTAAGACTTTTCATGGGATCATTTAAAATAACAAGGTTTACTTTTAGTTTAGAGGCTTTCCACTTCCACTCTGTCCTATGACAGTCCATCTTTAGGGTGCATACTTGTTACCCATGGCAGGAAAACATTAGTCTTCTTTGGTAAATGGTAGAATTTGGTCCAGGATATGGGTGCAGGTATAATTAACTTTTTTTGGACTGTATCAACATCTTGACCAGATCTAATTATAACTGAGGAAGACAGTAGAGCATCTGTGAATTTTGTCACATTGGTCTTAACAATGTGAGTTAGCTTAGTATTGGAAAGATTATTTTGGACCAAAGATTTGAACATTATTCATTTGTGGATATTGATGACATTATTTCATAGTAAGTAGTCTACTGAAAGTCCAAATGAAAGAACAATATCAAAGGTGTGGCCCTTGTGAGGAGGCCCTGTGACAATTCTCTACAACTACAATGCTACATAAATCAAGATCCAACAATGTTTGAAAGCACTATGGACAAAGAATTATCAGAACAGCAAAAACACAAGTTAAAATCTTTTAGAATCATAACTTTATCATTCTTTGGAAATAGAATATGTGGAGCTTAGAGAACTGAGCGAGAAAGCCAGACAGATTCAGGGGGAGCACTAAAACGTACATCATCTATCACCATCTCACAATGCTATGATTGTAACTATTCCCAAATTTTCTATGAATAGTACCCATTACCACTGAAAGTCAAGTCCATGGCTAACTTGCATATGAAACAATCCTTGGTTTCGTTCGTCATGCAACTGTATTGTTTATAAGGGTGGGGATACCTGCAATTAGCTCAGACTAAAGATGTCATCCGTGTGTGATGAAACATTTCTTTCAATAAAACTTTGTGTCCAGTTGAACTGATTCATCTTTTTTTGTGACTGGATTAAAAATGACAATTTATGATAGACCTTCTGGCAGACAAACACGACGCTGATGCATATGTACTACACATAAGCCAGTACCTTTCTGTGGTGTGCGAGGCCATGTTCTGGAGGTCTTTCTCCTCACTTGCCCTTGTCTGAAGGCTCTTCACTTGCTCTGTTAGCTTCCTCACAGCCTGCTCAGCCTTCCAACGCCTCTCTCTTTCTTGGTCACGTTCTTCTATTATTGTCTGTTGCATGTGCACACACAGGCACGCACGCACACACACACACACACACACACACACACACACACACACACACACACACACACACAAGGATGCATATTTAACAAACAAATGTAAGCAAGAAAGTATGCTTTCACAGAGATCTGGTGACATATATCAATGCACAGATAGTGGTAAGCTTGACAGCTCTGTTCTCAATCACTTATGTAACTCTAATAGTTTAGATAAGAGATAAGATATGATAAGATATTCCTTTATTAGTCCCACTGGGGGAAATTGCGGTGCAACAGCAGCCAGTGTAGAGCACAGTACAGGGACATCAGATCCAGGAAACAACATGTAGTATAGGCAACATTAAACAGGGTAGGGTAGGACATATGTGCATTATATACAGTAGAGATCTGATGAAGAAATAAAGTCAATTAAACAATTGGTGACCTATCTAGTGTGTACCCTGTAGGTTTGCTCCTCTACAGTGTGCGCTGATTTTCTGTCCCCTGAAGCCTTATCAGCAGTTCCCAGAGAGCCCTTCCCAGTTTCCTCCACTGTGGTTACACCCTTGGTAGCCTCGACTTTCTTCCTGGGCATCACAGCATGCTCTGAACCCTTCTGTTTATGGGTTTCTTGATTGCTGTACGTAAAACAAATCAATGAATGTATTGAATGAACGACTACAAATCAATCATAAAAAGTCCATAAGCTGTAACCTGAGTCTATAGAAGGTCAAGGGAGATGACTTAACTCACTTTTGTAGGTGCGCAAAGTTTGAATTTGAATTTTGAGCTTATGTCTTAACATCACCTTGCTTTTGATGAGGACAATTGGGAAGTAAATTACTGAATCCTATGCATGTGTCATAAGTGGCGGTGGAGGGACAAAGGGGTAGAGCACAGGTAGTGCAGTAATTTATCACGGCCACTGGATGTCAGTTGCAATTTCTAACCAAGAGAAGAGTTTACAAAATCATTCAAAGAAGAAAATGTATCACCTTATTCTCACTGGAGGACTATGAGATTTACTCTACTATCTAGGTATTTATTAAGTTGATTTTCAATGAATATAAAATGTTCCTTGCTACAAGTCTATCTACCACAGACTTGACATAACAACTGATTGTGAATCAGTAAACTAAGGGAAATGCACATGTCAGTGTCAGTGTGTTTGAGATAGAGAGAGAGAGAGAGAGGGGGGAGAGAGATGGAGAGAGAGGGAGAGGTGAATAATCAATCAAGAAATGTGTTTCATGAATATTTTTAGCCTCTCCCTCCAGATGGTAGCTAAAAAATCTTTGAGCTCTTACCGTTTAACACAAATCTACATTTAGTTAGGAACTACACATGAGTATGAATCACCTGTCTGTCCTCCTGTCCTTTGTCTTTTTGGTGGATCTCTTAAATTCAGTGATGCTGTGACGATGTGTCGGGATCCTGCTTCTTCTCTTGTTATCCTTCCCACCATCACACTCACTCTCTGACGTGTGGTCCATGTCTCTCTTGGCCTTCCATACTGTTACCAAAGAGGGAATGGAACTGCTGGACTGGACATCACCAACAATATGGCCTTAGTAAAGATGTACCTGATATTATTTATGACAAAGCCCATACATACACTGATGAGCCAAAACATTATAACCATCCACTCAAAATGCTGTTGGTCTGCCATGTGATACCAATTAGCTCCAACCTGTTGAGACATGGCTTTTACAAGACCTCTGAAGGTGTTTTGTGGTATCTGGCACCAACACATTAGCAGCACATCCTTCAAGTCCAGTAAGTTGGCAGGTGGAGCCACCACGTATTGGACATGTTGGTCTTGCACATTCCATAGATGCTCAATTGGAGGCCCGGCCAACACCTTGAACACTTCATCATGTTCCTTAAAACCAGTCTTGAACAATGTGTGACAGAATGGATTATCCTGCTCAAAGAGATCCCTACCATCAGGAAATACTATTACCATGAAAGGGTGTATCTGGCCTGGAAATGCTTTTCAGTAGATGGCATATATCAAATTGACATCCGTATGAATGACCAGATCCAGGGTTTCCCAGCAGAACATTACCTAGTGCACCACACTCCCTCCACCAGCTTGTCCTCTACCCACAGTGCATGCTGGTGCCATTACTTCCCCAGGTGAATGGTGCATATGTAAAATGGTCATCTACCTGAACCTAAAGAAAATGGGCCTCATTAGACTAGGCTACCTTCTTTCACAATTCCAAGGTCCAATTCTGACACTTGCGTGCCCCTAATAGGTGCTTTTTCACTGGTGTACAGGAGTCATAATGGGTATTCTAGTAACGTAGACCCACACGCAGCAAGGTGCTACGCACTGTGTTGTGACACATTAGGGGCGGCGTAGCTTAGTGGATAGAGTGGTTGTCTGGTGATCGGAAGGTTACAGGCTTGATCCTCGGTCCTGCAGAAAGCATGTCGAGGTGTCCTTGAGCAAGACACTTAACCCCGAACTGCTCCCCGAGCACCACATAGTGGCTGCTCACTCCTCCTATACAATAAGATGGGTCAAATGCAGAGAATTGCAAATTTCCCCTTGTTGGACTGATAAGGGAACTATTATTATTCTTTATTCTTATAATCATTAATAAAATTTTCAGTAGCTTTTGCCAAAGGAGACCATCTGTCGGTTTGGACCAGATGAGACAGATTTTGTTACCCTTCCACATCATTGAGTCTTGGGCACCAATCACCCTGTTGTCAGTGTGTGGTTTGTCCCACCTTGGACCAGTCCTGGTAGGTACTCATCACTACTGAGTAGGAGCACACCACACGCTTTGCCATTCTGAATCGTTCTGATATTGTCATCTGGCCATAGCAATTTGACCTGTGTCAAAGTCACTCAATTCTTTACTCCTGCCCATTTCTTCTATATCCAACATGTTGATTACAAGAACTGACAGTTTGCTTACCATCTAATTTACCCAGATCTTGACATGTGCCCTTGTTTGGAGATTGACATGGTTCACCTGTAAGTAGTCATAATGTTTTGGCTCATCAGTGTACATATGAATGCACTATATAATATAAGCAGCAGCACCCATTGGAATAAATAAAAACGTAATGACATCCTGTGCATTTCTTAAAAATGTAATGAAAACATCTAGATAACAAAAAACATAATTGGGATTGATCAGGTGTGACAGTTCAGAAAAACAAACACGGTAAAACAGCTGGGACACCTTATGCTCCAGTTTACTGATGTGTGGTTCATTAGCAGCGTCTGCACAAACAGTCATGACAGGTCGACACAGCTTGGGGACCTGGCAGTTGGCACATGTGACTGGACCTGTAGCTGCCACTGAGCTGGTCCGCTGATGAAATTGGGTCAACGCTTCATCTATACGGGGTGTGGTGAGCGGGCCGTCCCCTTGAGCCTAAAATGAAAACCATATTAGCTTCTGATATTCAAGCTTATGTTAGACAACTCATTTGGTTCATGTTTATTATTCCATTCATTAAGTAAAAGCAGATGTCACCTGTTTGACAAAACGTTTCTGAATAAACTTCTTATTCTGTTGAACAAATTCACCCTTTTCAAGATTCCCTTACCTGGATTATTGAGCATGCTTCAAGACAGGAGACTGGTTCTTAATAGCATACCAGAAAATATATCAACTGATAATCTGACTTTTCTTTTCTAAAATCTGGATTTTATAAATATCAATCTGATAGTTTTCTAAGGAAATAATTTGAATCCTAAAAACAAATTATTTCATTGGTAATTTTAACATATGTTTAATTTTTATGGCTATATAAAGCATGATATGTATAATGTGGATAACTAATGTGCAGTAAATGATGTATGGTGCAGAACCTGTGTTATGAATCACTTCTAACTGCATTATGTATGAGGGAGATTTTCATTTGTTACTACTAATTAGTTGCACTAACAAAATCTTGTAAAATCATGTTTTCATCAGGATAATCACAAATTGAATCCAGAACACTGCAACAAGTTACCATATCATTGCTGTCTGAGGAGAGCAGGAAATCTATATAGTCCTCCAGACCAGGGATATCACGTGGGTTCTTCTCCTGAAGAGGTGCTGGATTTCCCAACAGGTCCAAGCCATCCAGGATGGAGATCTGTGGTACAGACTGCATAACCACATCTCTGTACCCTACAGCAGCACAAACATACAAATACACAAACACACAGTCAATGACAAAAATGACCTTTAGAAGAAATCATAATTCTTCACCATTTCCCCATCAAGTATGGCCTCAATCTCTTACTCTGTGCTATTTAAGTACTTATAGTAAAAAAATGGATTTTTTTTGCCATTTAGCATTAAAGTGTACAGTGCCAAGATAATATAGGAGGCTATGGACTGCAGGTATGCAGCTCGCCTAAACAGGGAAGGGAAAGAGGGCTTTTTTCGATTTATATAATTGCTCTCAAACCAGTGATGAAAATTAAATGTGGTGTACTGATCTATGCCACTCTTTTATTTGTTACAATATTGAGGATTGTGGACTCCGATACTCTACAAAAAAGTTGTCATTTCCAACAATTAGAAAGTGATTTTTGAAGGGTGGTAAAAGAATGAACAAGATCTGACAAAGAGCAGCTCAAATGATTTACCGAATTGCTGATATTTGTATAACTGTCATTTGAAAGCAATATATTTTGGAAAGACATGGCATGGAGTATATTCATTATGATAAACTGAAATTACATTCCAAAGTAACATTTTTAGTCCCAACCTGGCAAACTGCAGACAGGGTTGTCCTTGCCATCAAGACTCAAAGTGACCTCTCTAAGACTTTTCACTCCGAGCATGCACTGCAGTATGTGGTTGATGTTGTTCAGATGGTTGCTATGGAGACTGAGGTGCTTCAGCTTATATTCAGCACCATGGAGATACACCAAACCTAAATTGAACATAACATCCATCAATAAAATAAATTCAATCATTTTTAATTTATTTTATTATACCCTTTAAGTAAGACTCATGGAGATACAGCAAGCCAAATGAGGGCTAATTTCAGTGTATAAGAGAAATACAACCATTGTATATTTATTAAGTCCTTTATTCAAATCAAAACAAGAACGTATTTCTACCATTGTTTGACTCACCTGTAAGATTGTTTATTTGATTGTAGGATAAGTTTAATGTAGTTAAATTCACAAGGCCATTCAGTCCTGTGTGAAACAAGCAAACATCAACAGCTCACTATAGTATATCTATGGGTCTTTCATCAACACCTTTGAACAAGAGTTGAAAAACTGAATTATTGAAAAAGGGGAGGGAGGAATCTGCTATAATTCAACATGTTCATTGCCTATGGGCACAGCCTGGTGGCTTCTACGTCCTCCAGGAATTTAGCTTAACTTTGGAGAACTTACATTGTTCACTCTTGGTTAGATCATCACGTGTGCTGCCCTAACTCTCAAATGCACATTGCTTTGGTGAAAAAAACGTGTCTACTAAATGGAATTTTCATATAAAGCAGACACCATTGTCTGAGCAAACACAGAACTCTAAAATGAAGAAAAAAAGACATGGGAAATACCAACAACGCAGTTACACCTATTGAGTGTAAAACAATAACTAAAGCCTCACCTTCAACCTTGGTTATTAAGTTGCAGGATAAATTTAAGGTCCTTAGAGAAGCAAGAGAACTAAGGCCTTCAATTCGTGAGATGCGATTTGATGAAAGGTCCAAGTGCCGTAGATGCCACACTGAAGTAAGACCCTCTATCAGCTGGATGCAGTTACAGTGCAGGTTAAGTGATGTTATAGTTGGACTCAGGGGGACTTCCAACAAACTAGATGGGGGGATAAAGGGTGAGAAATGTGTTAATACTTGGAGGTTCTTAACAGCAGTTTTAATACAATACGTCAAAGCTCAATAGCGAAGAACTATGGCCTATTTGCATTGCAGAATAATGAAGTGTACTATAAATGCCTAAGTTCGGCGTATAGCAATTGCATTGTAAGCGCTTAATTTCTAATACTTCAAGACTCAACAACTCATTTAACTTAATAATATGAAGACTGAATGGAAAGCTTTTAAGAATTTCGATGCAGCAAGTACAGAGGTGATGCTGTATTACCTTGATATATTCTTGGCAATCAGACTCAGTTCACAATCCGCCATTCCGCAGGATATAAAGTAAAGTTGTTATTAGTAATTTAATAAATTAGCAAGTTTGCCGATTTGTCCGTCGACACACGTAGCGTCTGATTTCGGTGTTTCTCCGTGTCATCATTCAAGCTATTCCGAATCAACCTGAACAAGACAGTTATGCAATTTTTACTTTATATGCATTGAAGGATACTAAAAGAGTTCCATAATAGATGAATGGATTATTAAAAATTGATTATCATGATTATAGACAACTCTCATAAGCATATGTGGCTGAAGTCTGTTAGCTGATTCCCAAATTAAATAAGCCTAGCTTTGAGAAAACAGGATATACAATCATTCAAACGAACAAAGCCCCCGTTTCTAATAATAACCACGAAATAAAATAAAACCCAAATACTATATTGATTGTATAACAATTAATCGTACATGGTGTAAAGTAGAGACAACGTTTAACACTCAACCGCGGTCGTAACCGAATTCACCGCTTCCTCTATGCCTTTTCCTGTTTACGTGACGACATTTCCGTTACACTGTACTTCCCACACAGTTCTTGTGTTCAAATATTTCACAGAAGTCATATCCTTCTCTTTACAGCATTTTGCATACCCATACACAGAACTCGACATAAAATGTAATATCCGAGTGCTTTGAGTGGTCACTAGGCTTGAAAAGCGTTATAGAAAACAAGTCAATTTACCAATGTTCTACACCGACACATAAGATTAATGGAAGAGGCAAGTCCGATAGGCCAACGAAATCGTTAACATCTTGGTCTTGGTCAAGCTTTCATTCGAGTGAACAATAAACCAGAATTCTGGCCAGTCAACCAGAAAGATTGGATTTAGGGATTCTTTAAGACACGTTAGTATCTTACACTAATTAGCCACGATCATTAAAAAATGTCAGACATGAAACCTGCAATGGTCATCGTATTTGTTTCTTCATGGATGTCTGCAAAAACTAAATGTGAATTAGCCCGTGTGCAGGAGAAACGGGAACCGCTGAGAAGTGTATGCAGGAAACACATTTTGGTTATCAACATGGCAAGAAGATAGAGCAAAGATTTTGACCAGACGCCAACATTTTGTAGTGCTGCATCCCTGCCAGTTATAGTTCGGAATGCCTACAATAAAATAAAATATAGAGAATAAATGAAAAAGTAATACTTGGCTATATATAAATTGATCACGTTCGACAGGGAAACCACTCATTCTGTCACATGCATAGAATGAAAATAAGAGTGTCACAATATCATTAGCATGCTTTTTTTCTGAGGAACACAAACATCTAGAGACTAAAGAGAGTGATGCTTACTTCTCAGCTTCCTGTGATCCAAATTTCAACAAGGGAAAATATGATCAGATTTAACTTAATGATATCGCTGTGCAGACAGCCAAAGATTAGTGTGTGCTGTGACTTTTGTGTGTCTACTGCAGATCAGCTAAGCAATGCCATAAAAGCACAAACTATCCTCTAGTTTGTAACTTGGTCCTCTGTAGTGGAGAGTATGGTTACAGGGCTGCAAAAACTAGTCACCATACTTTGGGTTTTACTTTCTAGAGGTGGGATAGCTCAAGAGGCAGGGATGTCATCAAGTAATTTGGAAGATTGTTGTTATATCCCTGGTAGTGTATCAAAGCGTCCTTGAGCAAGACCTGATTGCTCGGGTCAACAGATTAGCCTGGTGGCTAAATCTGGCATATTTAGATTATGAATACTTATCAACATGCACTGTGCCTATCAAGGAGATTAACACGATTATTATTATTATTATCATTATTATTATCATCCTCATCATCACTATTATTATTGTTATAAACATCATCGTAATTATCATCATTATTATTACTATCACTATGAAATGAGTCCATTTACTACATGTTTATTTCTAACACAAATCCGAGGATGGATATATATCTGCTTAACGCAGGCATGTATGTTAATAACATGCCAACATTTAAATATCTCTGATACATTTTCTGCAAGATTGTATGTTATTACATCTTATCTTCACCTTTACTCAACTGGTCGATCCTTTTGTATATATCTCAAGATGGTTGTGTTGTGTTGTCATTCTATGTGAGGAACCTGTGAGAGCCATGAAACCAAAGTCATATTACACATAGTGAAAACCTGTATTCTCAATAAACTTATTCTGACTACGGAGTGAAAATACTTATTATTGGCATAAAAGACAAGTCTTTACAGTTATAGAAATACATTCTATAACTCATTCACATTCATATAGCTTGTCCTATCATGCTCACTTTGCATTTGAGCAAAGTTATGAAACACCTCCCATTGAATCTATCTATACCTTTCCCATATATAAAGCAATGTAAGGTGAAGGCCATCCATCCGTCTCAAAAAGGGCAAATCACAGATGCATCATAAAGACCATGACCCCCATTACGTTCATCATTTCTCGAGCAGCTACAGGGCAGTGATTGATTCAGTTCATCACACTCTGAACACTGTCCATATGAGTGGGGCTGCATGACTGATCACAGTAGTTACTGGCGGCTGGCCAGGACTAATAGAACCAATTATACCTGCAGCCGAGGCAGTGGCCCTCCTTAACCTGTGAGAATGATGATCTGCTGCTAATGAAGTGAGTGAATTAGAAATGCCATCTGTTACTGCCTCGCCCTCCACTTATCTCACAGGCCACAGGATTCACTGCAGTTTTCAAGGGCACTGTTGTTTTATGGAAAGACAAATACATATTCATATCCCATATTACAGGATAACTCAATCTAGCAGTTCAAAATGAATGCACATTTAATGCACTTTGCATTACCCTGCGGCTATATTTTGACCCTGTTTTACCCTGTTACCATGCGAGTCACAACTGAAATTAGGATTAGGAAAATGGTGCACTGAAGCTGGACACAGTGTGAGCCTCTTGACCAATTATGAGCTGGTATGCTGCTTCTGAGTTTATCCATCAATCCATCCATCTTCAACCGCGTATCGCAAGTCAGGTCACGGAGCCATGCTGGAGCCTTTCCAAGCGTTAATTGGCCGACGGGCAGCAAAATAGACTGTACGGGTCGCCATTCCATCCAACGGCTTGAGTAGTTAAGGGATTCAGTGTCTTGCTAAAGGAAACGTCAACATACTTTCTGAAGGAACTTGGGATCAAACCACCAATCTTCCAATTACTAGACAACCGACCTACCTCCTGAGCTGCGCCACCCCAATTATTTCTCACATCAACTGAAGTTAGTTAAAGCTCCTCCCATCACTGTTGCAGTGAAGGTGAAATTCAAGAGAAAATGTCGCAGTGTGCTCAAGAGTGAGCAAAATATTGCTCTGGAAAAAGTCCCCCTGAATTTTCTCACAGTTATCTGTGAAAATGGCCAATGCAATACACATGTTATTCATTGTCGTGTTTAAATGACCTTGGGAGGGGGACTGATTTATTTCAAAAACAGTTTTTCTTTTCTACTATAGCTGTGCAGCCAATGCAATGAATACAAATGGTACATAATGATCAGCTTTTATACATGCAGCTCATAAAAATACTATTTGTGTATTGATAATCTTCAACAAAATCTTGAACAAAATTAAAAATGCATCAATCTTAATGGAAATATGATACACAGCCAACATAAAGATAGAGTAAAAAAATGCTCATGGAGGGGTTATATACATTCCAACAAAGTATGTATAAAACAAATCACATAAAATTCAATCGTCAAAGAAACAGGTTACTTTTACATTCATATTCAGCTCTGACAGCATCCTGACTCACCAGTGGTTTCAACATACAGTTCAAGAACAGACATTTATTTGGGGAGAGCAGAGGATGGTCTATCATATGGTCTACCTGATTGCTCACAGAACTGTGTATTTATATGCACAATACAGACCATAACATTAAGCACACAATAGGTCCTCCGCATTTTTAGGACAAAAACAGGTTGAAGGGAAATCTTTAATTTGATTGCTTATTTGCAACTGATCTTGCAGCAGCCTTGAGTAAGTGACTAAACAGCGTGTTGAAGGAGCTCATGAACAGGGGTGTCATGTTCTCAATGAGGCAAACAAGTGCAAACTTTTTTTCCCCACTCTTCTCTTGTCAAATGTCTTTTCGTTCATAGGTTTCTATTGGTTTTGAATGTGCCGTCCTCATCAAGTAGAGTTTGCTGGTATCCGTTTTCTCATCTTCATGTTGGCTTCCTATTTTCCAACCTAAAGGAAAAAGATATGGAACAGAGAAAATGAGGAAAAAGCATGTTCAGTTAAGCCATCTCACATATGTTCAAATGGCAAATGGCAACAGAGTACAGAGCTTGTGCACTTGCTAAGGAGAGAGGTTTGAGAGATTTAGTGGTGGTAAAGAAGTTAACTGCAGCAAACACAGCCATGAGATGATGAGTCGCTAACATTTATCCATCAGATTTCAAGGGGAATCTGATCTGTAGAAAAACACATGTAATCATTATACAGCAATATCAAATCCTCTGGCTGATGGACTCATTTTATGATGTTGGTCATGTATACTGACAAATTGAAATGAATCTGATATATAATGAGTGAAAAAGTCTCTGTTTTAGTTTCAGCATTACATTCTGGAAGAATTTTGCCAAAATTATCTCTGTCTATATAATTTGGCTAAATCTCAGCAAATGTCTGATTCCTTGGTTCCTTGACTCTTTCATGTGTCCACATTTTCTGCCGTAAAATGGGCAGCAAAATAATAATACAAATAATCTCCTTTACAGGGACAGTATATAGTAATAAACATTTAGAAACTAAACAGGGCATATTCAACCACCTGGTTAATTTTCATCTATTTTCAAAGGCACTTAAAGGTTCCGTGTATTGCTCAAGGATACTTTGACACACTATCTGAAGGAAATGGGGATCAAACCACCAATATTTGGATTGGTAGAGGACCAACCTACCTCCTGAGCTATACTGACCCTTAATGTGTCATATATATATATGTTTGTTTTCCATGTCATGTTTTGGGAGTGGATGTGGACTTTGATGGAGTTTTGCAGGATTAAGGCCCGATGCCCTTCCAGACATCCCATGGTGGGCTCTGTCTCTGGCGCATCGGTTCTCAAAGTACATGATCTATCACTCAGCTACTGTGGCCCCCGTCATGTATACATAAACATATATGTACACGTATAAATATAAAGATATGTAAAGATATATTTACACACACATACATATAAAGATACACACACACATGCACACACACACCAGTACATACACACACACACACACACACACATATTTATACACACACACACACACACAAGCAGGATTTGTATTCCGGCCGTTTTCCCCGCTAGCGGGGGTTGACCGGTCCATGGATTCGTCTCCTCCAAGTCATTGACTCTCCATGAATTTTTTGTTGTGGAGCGAAGTTTTATGACCGGATGCCCTTCCAGACGCCAACCCTTTAGTCGCCTCTTACGACACGCAGGGATACGGTGGATGAATTCTGACCCCCATCCACAGAGGGGTTTTATATATAGCTCTGATGTCAAATTACAGACATCATTGTACTCATTATTTTTTTTCTGTAAATTTGTATTCAGTGTTGTATTTAAGTTGTATAAAGCTGATTTATCTTCCTGAGCACAGTTTTGACCCTGCATCCGTCTACTGCTTCCTGACTGTGTTCAACCCCTTCATCATGGGAGGACTGATGATGTGGAAGGTATTTTACCACATACTTCAACACACTCGAGCAGTTACAGATGGAGTCTCTCCCTCTCTAGATAGGTTAGAGTGCATAGCAAA